>JACJUY010001819.1:191202-212529 GCA_014220935.1 Platorchestia sp. MABIK
GCGGTTATGGATTGTGGAATGGGTGATGCGGTTATGGATTGTGGAATGGGTGATGCGATTATGGATTGTGGAATGGGTGATGCGATTATGGATTATGGAATGGTTAATGCGAGCAGTCAGCAATTATTGTGTGCAATTAGCGGGAGTGAATAATGAAACGTTGCTTCTGGTTATCGGGAATGGAAAATAGAATAACATACGCAGTAGATAGCAATTGTTTGCACTGCATTGAAATGAACAATTGTAGATGCCCTTTGAATCTGCTCATGATCGCATTTTGTTTGCGTCTTCGGCCTGCTCTGCAGCAAACTCCACATTTCTGTTCATGATGTTGTTTTGAGTCCTGCTCGAAGTGAATCTCCTGTCTCACCTCCTAGCCATCTCAACTTCTGGATCAGATCGTGAATACATACCCATCTTTTTGGGGTTTGAGCTCGGTTGGATGCGTGTAACATTTTTAATTATCCCGTGCGAATTTTATGTTTTTGATTTTTATAAATGACAACTGCTTTTCTGACACGATGCTGGAGAACACTTTCCATTCCCTGGTTTTGTAATTGAAATTGGCTCCGAACCCACTGCAATTGTTTCTTGCTTGACCAATTGAATGAAGTGCTTAAAAGAAGTTGGATGACTGCCGCGGCCAAAAGCTGTTACAAACATGAAAACACGCGACCTGCGGCCCTCTTGTTCCATTTATAAAATGATCGCTAAAACGAGTCAAATAGCTGACACAGCCAAAAGCTGGTGCAAACACGAAGACACGTGGCCTGCTTGAAGTGTAAACGGTCTGATGTGGGCAGAGCACGCGTGCCAGATACCCATGGACCCCATCAACGGCATGGCAAACTGCACGGAGGACCCTGACGCTGTCTACTGCTCCTTCACCTGCGACGATGGCTACGCCTTCGCCATGCGCCCTCAACAGGACTACTTCTGCGCCTACGACGGCGTCTGGAGGCCCGACAACAGCCCTCTCAACTTCCCTGACTGTTCTGGTCAGTGACGAATTCTCTCGTGCTTTACAGGGTGGAACGCAAAAATCCGAGCTTATTTCTTAAAACACCCGAATACACTGTAGTTGGCGCTGTAGTTAATAGCTGTATCTTAATGAATATTTGTATTTTTGTCGTTTGGCTTCAGCTAAAGAAGTGTATTACTGATACATAGGTGCATCATCTAGTATCTCAGGTCGTATACTGCATACTTGTGGCCCGCCTAGACTTTGGGGAGAATCTTGCTTCCGGTAGGTCACACTATGAATCGTCATGTGCAAGTTCTGTGGATCTTGAAATTTCATCGTTAATTACTGTCATCATTCTAATTTTTCCCCTTCTGTCATGCTGTATCCAATGTCCTGTCATAGGAGTTATAACTACTGTGAACAGTAGATAAGCTTCTGTTGTTGAGATCCTATGTTATATCAATCACCCCACGTTGACTTCAGACACGTTCATGATGTCGTGATCATGTTTCGAAGCTGGATCTTCAAACAATCTTTATCGTTCTAGTATAGCTTGCAGCAAAAATTTTTCTTTCGTATTGACCACCATAAATGCTTTATTTTTGAAAAAAGCTGAAACTTGAAGATTTTGGCCAAAAACACTGCTCTCAGCGGGGCTATTTGATAGAAGAACTTACGCTACCAACGGTACCGCTACAAGGTTGTAAATTGCGTGTAAATCTTGGTCTTAGACCGGCAGTGGAAGCAGGGCACTCATTTGCTACGTGCATTGTGCAGTGACGGCTGTGTCGAACAGCGTGTCGCAGGACGGAGAAATGGCCATGGACAGTGACGGGTCCGTGTGTGACGATATCTTCTTCATGGGCCAGGTATGTTGTGCAGCATCTTTGGGAAAATTCTGTCGAGTTTATTATTCATTTTTAATTGAATAATAGCAAAATAGATTGATTACATGAGAGAAAGTTCATTTTCTGGTCCTGCATAGGATTTTTTAATAAGAAACGAAAAATCTCTGGTGTGTAAAAAAGCAATTTATTCTTTCCTGGATGGATAATTTGTAATATAATTTTCTCGGTCATGATGAGAATAGCATGAACAATAATTGTATCGTGTCTCGTAATCAAGGTGATAATTTTGCATAACATGGCAGGTAGAGAACCAGCTGGAGTCTCGCCTGGAGGCGGCGCTGACGGCGATGTGTTCAGACGACGTGGTGTGCGAGGTGGCGGCTGTGGAGGCGGTGTGTGAGGGGCTGCTGGCGGAAGCGGAGGAGGAGTCCACCAACATGGCTTCGTACAGGCGCAAGCGGTCCGTAGGTGATGCCAGGGAGCAGTTCTGGCCCGGGGATGACCACTCCAAGTGGAGGTACTGGCACAGGAGCGCTGCTCACGCCTCGCCCAGACGCAGGAGAGACGTCTCTTGGGATGCTCTGCAACGTGGAAGCTTGGCCGATGAGGAGCATTTTGAGATCAGGGATGATGCGGAGCGTGCGAGGCACAAGAGACAGTTGGGGTTGTTGCAGCCCATGTTCATGACGCCCAACCATTTCCCCTCGAATACGCCGGAGCCTGAGACACCGGACAGGGGTGCGTATCTGGGTGTCTTCATTGACTTAATGACTCGCTCACTCGGCACAGACATATCCTTCAATAGGTTTGCTACTTTCTTGTCTAACCTCAAAGTTCATGACGGCCAGTTTGGCAGCAACGATTTCATGACCGCTTTCTCGCGTGAGTTCGGCGAAGGAAAAGCCAACGAACTTCGAGAATTGGCTGCTGCTAAGTTTGGTCGTGACAATGTCTTCTTGAGGGAGCCCGCTCAGGCTAATTCTTCCTCAGTGGCATCGTCGAGTTCATCGCATGCCATTTGGGCGTCGTTGAGTCCGCAAGAAATAGAAATCATTCGCCAGAGAATGGCCGCCGCCACTAGTACGTCCCAAGGACTGCACGCCGGACCAAATCATGGTGTATCAAGTTTGTCATCGATGGCGGACATGCCCCAGAGCGACCAGGCTGCCCATGATTTCTCCGAACATGCAGCCAAACTTCAAGGCTTGCAGAGGGTCGTGCAGGGCGTCACCAGGACCAACTTCAAAGTGCGGTTCCAACTTCAAGGTAAGAAGAGCTTAAATACAAGCAACCGTACATTATCATACTATGTGCCTTTGAAGAACACCCTACATTTTACCCCTTAGTGTAAATGGTGAATACACGTTTAGATTGTTTAGACTATGTTACGCAAGTCTGTTTTACAAACATTTCTTGAAATCAACATCGTCTATTAATAATAGTATTTACCAGATATTTCTTTTGTGTAGGCTCTTTAGTACAGTTAGGAAAAACTTTAAGTAACAGTTATTTTGGTACTCTCGAGTTATTTCCAAGTTTTAGGTATCTGATGGCATTGAGCGAGTAGCAACTTCGGTTTGAGAAACTAGTTTGGACGAATTTGGAAAGAAACTAATTTTGAAAGATTTTGGCCCGCATAAGAGGTGAACTGTTATACGAGACGGTTCTTTGGGTTAATATTCTCGAGTTTCCTGAGAAAACAGGACGCATGTGGCTTTCATTGCCCTAAATATCCCGCCTTGTCTAAGGTCACGGCGATGGGGCGTCTGACACGCTGACCAGCGCCGTCAGCGAGCTGCTGAGCGCGGCAGACCGAGGCGAGTTTGACCTGCTGTACGGCGACCGCCTGCTCAGGGTGGCGGCCCTGCGGCTTGCGGAGGACCCCAAGTACTTGTGCGCGGCGGGCAGCGTCATACAGGGCAACCAGTGCGGTCAGTGGCTCCGTGTTGCTCGTGTCTTCCTCTCCTCTATTTAGGAACACTTAGCCCATCCGAGATGGATTTAATACACGCATTAGTTGTTTCCTTGTATAGAGCATGCAGTGAGTAGCACCTAGTCTTGTGTCTAAACTCGTGCGTCTTCGTCAGTATTTAGTTGACACTTCGTCCATCTAAGACCGAGCTGATAAAAATATTAATTACTACCTTGTACTTCCGCAGAGTATGCGTCAGGGTTCCTAAGTGAAGTGTACCTTTGTTAATAATCAGTTCATCTTTTGCCTCGAGCTAACGTCTCTACCTGCCTGCCTTAGCGAGTTCAGGTTGTGTTCAATTTTGCACAATCGGTGCATGATTTTGCTCTTGGTGGGAGCTAAATTAGGATTGATAAAAGTGTGGGGTTTGATTCATTGCGAGATGAGTCGAGATAATATCGACACCTTTGCTTCTGCTTTGAAGTTTCTGGCTGATAAAAACAGAGCAGTTCTGATAACCTGATTCTAGTTTAGGCAGTGCTTTCTGTCAAAAGAGGCGAAAACAGTAATCGAAATTCTAAAATGTGACTTCCACTTTGCTGATTCCGATCGAGGAAATAATGGTGATTCTAGCTAGTGGTATTTGTACAATGTATTCGGGTCAAAGTACATTAAATAGAGATCAAGCGTTCCAAGCAGTGGATACTGAACTTGCAGAACCAGCGGGGAAAACTTGCAGAACCTTGTATTGCACTTAAAGTCACGTAACCACGTTCAACATTTTTACCTAAACCTATTCCGCTGCTTCAAAGTTTAAAGCCATTTAATATGTATTTAGTTTTGCACTTAGCCAGGTAGCAAGTGTGAAGCCTTATTTTTTTAGGACCATTATTTCGCGCAACGACTGTACAGCGTATCTGACGATAGCTTCGCTTTTTGAGTGCAGTGAAGTGCCCCGTGGGTACGTTCTTCAATGTGGTGCTGCGCGTGTGCCAGTCGTGCCCCCAAGGCTCGTACCAGCCCCTGGAGGGGCAGGTGTCCTGCGTCGTGTGTCCCGACAACACCTCCACCAAGAAGGAGCTCGCCAGGAGCACCAACGACTGCAAAGGTGGGTTGTTATAGGGTGGTGTTGAGACACAAATTTCGTTCTGATCATAACTAAAGATGCTAGGATAGTTGACATCTTCGCTTGGAACTGCCACACAACGAGCAAGCAATTAATCGAATTATTTAGTGTTATAAGACCATTACTTGTATGGAATAATTTTGGAACGGTAAGAAACTTATGGTCTAAAATCCAGGCATATGGTCTTGATTTTGGACTTCAGATTCCCTCTAGTCCATCTATATTTCAGAATGAAACAATGAGAGATCATTCCCATGGGGAATTTTTTCGTATTAGATTATATAACGATGCATTTTTGTCCATGTAATGCACATTGTCCAGCTATTCTGGGGTTCTGGAACTAAGGAATCGTGCGGCTATGTTGAATAAATTAACATCTGCTGCACACGCAACCGGGTCTTATCCTGCACTCGTAAATAATAACTCAGACGTTCAGTCGACATTCTTCAATCTTAGTTTTATTTTAACTATGCTGTGTCGTGTGAACAGCGTTCTGCCTGCCGGGCTCGTACTCGAGTGACGGTCTGGAGGCGTGCACCACCTGCGCGCTGGGGGAGTACCAGGACGAGTACGCGGCGTACTCGTGCGCCACCTGCCCCCATGCCACCACCACCTGGCGGCGTGGCTCCTGGCTCCTCGAGGACTGCAAACGTGAGTTGTGTGCTCAGCTCTCTTGCTGGTGTAGTATTATACCATGTAGTGATTCATTGCTACAAAATACGTTTTGTGTTAGAGCAATTTCCATTACGGTTTAAATTATGGGCTGATTTATTTTTACGAAATACATTTAGTGTTGGAGTCATCTCCATTACGGTGCTGACTTATTTGAAGGTATATTCAATGTGAGGGTAATTAGGAGGAATTTAAGAATAAATCCGCATTTGGTAGGGTTTCTTACACCCAAAACTGCAGCCCGCGAAAAACAATTATGTAGTCAGTAGTTTGCCTCGAGCTGTAAGGGACCAGGGACGTTTCTCTGTGAATTTAGGTGTTGGTCAGGCATGCTGGAAGATAAGGGACATGATGCCCCGTCGCTCGTAGTGATGATATAAATTATTTATGATAATTTTCTGTGTTTTACAAATACCACTTACACCATTGCTTCCCCTCCAACTGTGTAGCTTTATTTTTATCGTTTTGCTGGGATTGTAATGTGCACTTCCTCCCCCGCAGCGAAGTGTCCTCCTGGACAGGTGTCGGACACGGGGCTGTTCCCGTGCTTCCCGTGCCCTCGTGACCACTTCCAGCACCTGCACGGCGCCACGCATTGTTACAGGTGGGGGCACGCAGTATTGTAGAGGGAACACGGTCTGTTGCAGGGAGGGTATGCACTGCTGCAGGCGGGAAGGCACGCACTGCTGCAGGAGGGAAGGCGCGCACAGCTGCAAAAGGGAAGGCACGCACTGCTGCAGGAGGGAAGTCACGCACTGCTGCAGGAGGGAAGTCACGCACTGCTGCAGGAGGGAAGTCACGCACTGCTGCAGGAGGGAAGTCACGCACTGCTGCAGGCGGGAAGTCACGCACTGCTGCAGGCGGGAAGTCACGCACTGCTGCAGGCGGGAAGGCAGGCACTGGTGCAGGGAGGGAAGGCACGCACTGCTGCAGAAGGGAAGGCACGCACTGCTGTAGGGAGGGCACATACTGCTATGCGCCGTGACGCATCCAAGCTTAGTGTGGGAGAAGCATTTCTCGTTGCTACGTCTGTGCCAACAACAAATTGCAAAATGGATGTTCTTGAAAATTTATTATCGTTGTTGTGGATTCTTTGTGAAATTTAATCACAGTTTTTTTTAAAATAGTTTTGTTCTTAATTTTAAATGAGGTAGGCTATGCCTGAGTTCCCGGAAATAATTTTATTCTGGTAACGTAGAAGTGACTTGAATAACCCGACTCAAGTCAAAAGTATGTGGTTTTCTCAAACAAAGTTAAGCCTTAATATCACGTTGCTAGAGCTATTTCAGGACGAGGATTTGGAGTGGTAAACTCTGTGCTTATAATATCAACATGAGAGGACAAAGACCGCTGAGATTGATCAAATTCATATCTAATTGTTCTATTTAACATTCCAAGGTGGAATATGTTTGGTCCCGAGCTGAATGTTAAGTAGGCCTTCGTTTTGTTGAAATATGTGTTTTTTTTATCTCGTTATAGATCATCTTTCTTTGGTTCATTTCTATTCTTTTAATCATGACTTATTTCATTCTTCAACTTTTCTGGTTTCAACTTCTTTTAATTTTGATGTTTCTGTGGCTTAGGAATCTTGTGTTGGAACACGCTAACACGTTTGTGAACAAATCCCTCTTTTCCTTCATTACAAATTAACTGGTGCTTCACTTCTCTTGGGAGTGTATTTTATATAGTTAGGAAGGCTTACACTTCTAATCTCATCTAATTGTCAAGATGATGCTTGACGGGGTGTCGAGTTGTTGATGCTTGCGGATAATTAAAACTAATTAAACTAAACTAAACTAACTAATGAAACTATTCGTTCATTTATTAGAAACCAATTTGCACAGCGTTGGGTCTCGCGTGTTGAGCTGGATTGTTGCGCCAGGTTCAGTGGTTGGCTGCCAATCAAGCCACTTTCATTTCTGTAAAATTTACGTTAAATGGTTTCGAAAATATTTTGTTGTTCGAAGTTCAGTTGTTCAGTTTAATGATATTGGCGAAAAATTCTTCAGCATTTGGATCATTTTCCTCTTCATGTTGGGCTGCAAGGCTTTGTTATGATTAGCAGCGGGAAGTCCGAAAGAAATTGTGATGCGCTCGTACTCTGCCAAGTAATTATCCAAGTCACACAGCAAATTATTATGTGATATTTCGATAGCTTCTTGAAATATATGCTGTTGCCTCGTATGTTGCAAGTTATCTTCATAAAGATCTTCACGAAACATGTACTAATCGTAGTGATGTAGAAGGAGAACAGAATTGAAGAATAGTGGCAAATAATGTTCTTAATTGATTCGCCGAGTGTGTAGATCTTACTTCTTTCAAACATTGCTCTCATTCATGATCATTCTCTAATAAGTTCATCATCTGACATGCATGCTTAAAACTTTCACAAATGATGCCATTGACTGCCAGCAAGTTTTCAAAACTCGTTGCTCCCACTTTATTGTGCAACAATAATATGAGATAAAATAATTCTCCTTGTGACGGGTGTACTGCGTACACTCGTCCAATTGCTGCTGCGACATCTTCCGTTTGTCTGACTCTTCATTGCCACGTTTTATTCGTATTATTCCATGTATAGTACTGAGGAAAATCGCAATAAAGGATATCACTTGCCAGTGGATCTTCTTGATTCATCTGGAAGTATGCTGTCAACTTTGTAGCTCTATTTTGTTTCAAAGCTATTTGTGCATGGTCTGGATGATGTGCATGGTCTGGATGATGTGCATGGTCTTATTATAGTATATAGATGATATGTTCCCTGACTAAAGTTTAGATTTTGAAAATTTTCGGCCATTTTAGGGATAATGCTATTAAATCTAAAATCATCGACCGATCGTCACATGATGAAGATACTGACACCGAATTTATAATGCTGCCTAAACTTGTCCGATCTCTCCCAATAACTGCATCTGTTGCGCCAGCATGCAGCTTGCTCCTGGTGTTGCCGCTTCCCATCTGATTATCCTTTCCGTGAAAGTTTTTTCCTTGCTAGTTCTAAACGGCTTGGATAAATTTCTTACGCTCAATAGTTGAGTTATATGTTATTTCTAGCATTTCTCTGGTTTACCTGATTCTTGTATGACTTTTTTCTTACTATCATTTAGATATTTTCTTTTATTTTTAATTTTTTTTCAGGTACTAATTAATCAGGTTGAAATTAGTACTGTTAAAGCTCCTTGTTTAGCGTTTTGGACATTTGCGTCGTATTATGACCAGTGTTAGAACTTTTTTACAGAAGTGGTAGTTTATTTATAGCTCATACTATTTACTTCCGTTTAAGGTTAAACCAAAGTATTTCTATGCCAACAGGTGCCCCAACGACACAACCATTGCTGGGGCTGGAGCCAGCGCCATTAATTCCTGCGAGGGCCTGGACGGTGACTTCCAGGTGGGAAATTAACTCTCACTGGTCTGGTGATCAGAACATCGTACGTTTGGGGGATTTCTGCAGGATGTAAGAGAGAAAGGTCTCAGATATGGGGTGCCATTTGAGGGATTTGGAAGAATAGAGACCTTGCTTTTGAGGGACGTTCTCACAGAGGACTTACGTTTGCGGGGACATTTGAGGGGGATAGATGTTTTACATTTAGTGAGACTTCGTGGATAAGTTTCACTTAATTCCAATTGGACACTATGTGTACATAAGCCTACTGCAAATAGGTTAATGTCTACTGTTTAATCTGACAATTATACAGATAGAGTGTGTCATTTCCTGTTTAAGGTATTCTTTTAAACCGTTATAGAACATACGAGCAAATCTTTGGGCCAGGTAATTGTTTTCAAATGGTGGGCAAGACTTTGTTATACTTGGGTGACTGAAATCATTGCGTTGTGTCCAGGGCGCATACTCTAGCCTCGAGGTGCTGGAAATCAACGACTGCTTCAGCCTGCCGTGCCAGAACGCCGGGTCGTGTAGCCCTCTTGAGTTCGGCTACGTCTGTAGCTGCCCTCCTGGCTACTCGGGTATGTTTCCTGAAGATAAGCTCACGTCCAGTTCCATTAGTTCTCTCCCTCAGGGGGATACAGCTATTGTATCTATGGGAACTAGCACTCCCAGGGGGATTCTGTGAGGTCCCAAGCTAAAGGTTAGGTAGGCCTTCTTTTTATGAAATAGAATAGGTTTTTGTTTTGTTCCCTACCATCTTTTTTGGTTCACTGTTCTCCTGTTTTTCAGCACCTGCTTCTTTCTTTTTCAACTTTTATCTTGTTTCATGAACGTTTTTCTAAGCTTACTGTTTTTATGCACCTTGTGCGTAGATTCCGCGTTCCCTTTACTCCATACTAAATGGTGCCTTCATCCTTCCTCTCTTTGAACATCTTTGTTGTGGTAAAGGGAGGCTAAAACTATCTTATTATCAATCAATCCATTAGTTCTCGGATCCGTCTGCGATTTTTTTTAGAACAGACGTTCATGCTTGCACCTACGCTGTGCTACAAAAATCCTGCTGTTTGAAGTCGCGTTCAGGTTTGATTCTTTTTTTTTGTCAAGCCTCGTGAATCAGAGAACCGTGAATCTAACATTTTTTAATTAGTATACCCTTATTTGTAAACAGATTACAATCCCGCTAAAGCTGGAAATCCGTGCATAGTAATCATGTTTCTGACCATACAAGGGGCGCAGTGCGAGTTAGACATCGATGAGTGCGGCAGCGAGCCGTGCATGAACGAAGCCACATGCACGGACTTGGTGGGCGGTTACTCGTGCCAATGTCCCCCTGGCTACGAGGGACAGCAGTGTGAGACCAACACGGACGACTGCATCAGCGCTCCCTGCAGCAACGGGGCCACCTGCCTCGACGGCGTCGACCACCACACCTGCATTTGTGCCCCTGGTTATACCGGTGAGGTTGATTTTACTTATACCATTAAATGTTTTTAACTTAGCTAATCGATATGTATGAAAAGTATAATTTTAATCAATTGGGACGTATAAAAAGTATAATTTAAACTAATCGATAAGTATAGAACCGACTATGAAATGTTTTTCGTGTTATCCTCTCCGTTTTCTATGTTTAATATTTGTTCTAATTTTTTGCTTGGTATCAATGACTTGGAATCATACGCAACCTCGCCTACCCTGAAAGTATTCAAAACTTTGCCGTAATATTAACTTCGACTTTCATTTTAATCTTTCGACTTTACCTTTATAAAAAGAATATTTTCATTTTCCTATATTAAAACCGATCTAATCTAACCCAACCTTACCTAACCTATCTTAACCTCACCTGTTTGGTTCATTGAAGCTTTAAAAAGCATGGACATAAATCTTGCGTGAGTCCCAGTTAGCTCGCGACGTACGAGTATAAATTTGCTCAATGGTTTCAGGTCTTAGACTCAAAAACTTTGGCATAATGGATACCGTAGACGAAAGTGCAGGAAAATAAAAACGAAAAATTACATGGATCAGCTGAACGTTGACCTATATTATTGTTTCACCTGAAAGAGTGGCATCCTAGCTTATACTACTTGACGAGGTTTTTTGCAACCTTAGAAACCCCCATTGAAAAATTAATGTTTGAAATACTTTTTTAGATGTGGAAATACGAAGAACACAATTTCATTGTTTATTAAAGGAATTACTTTATAAAAGCAATTGTCATTATTACACAAAGCTGAAGATAAGTACGAGAAATGAAAAGCACTTATTTGACATCGTATCAGACAAACTAATTTAATTGTAGAATTTTAACACGAAAAAAAGGCATGCCATTCCATATGAAAGAAAAGATTACGCTCCCAGTGTTATTTGTGGTGCTTAGTCTTCAGTGAGGTTGAGCCAAAAAAGGGCAACGAGGTAATTCTTCTAAGCTGACCAATACAGGTACCGCCTGCCATCGGAGACGCTGCATTAAAGTTTCATCTTTGTCTTTATAATTCTGGACTTTATCTTCATCACGCTTACTCTAATTAGCATACCTGTTGTCACTCTTTGGCAGAATAGTTAATTTGATATATTTAAATCTTTGTGAGAATGGAATCCTCGCACCTTTGAGACGCGAGTAGCTTCTCTGACACAGATTGTCGTAGACCTACGGACTGTGTGCAAGCCTCATACTCGTAGCTTTGTGGAAGCCGCCTGTGTTGGTCTTGGACCTATGTGCTGGTTCTTTTTGTTGAACTGGTTGAACAGATATATTGATTTTTCAGTTGTATGAAATTAGTGAAACGGATTGCACCTATAAAGAGATGTTCACTAAGACATTCTCATGATGATCGCTCGTCCGCGATTAAGAACATTGAAACAAGGAGCAATAATTTTATATCAGAGACAGTGTTTTTTGCGAGGCCATGATTTGTTTGGAGGTGCATGAACGAGTGATAATTATATGTTCAAATTCAGGTAGGTTAAAATGTATTTTTTTTCGTTCATTTAAGTAATATATGCGTTTTTATTCGATTTTATCTCATACTCCACTTTTACGATATGCTTGTATGCTCACTCATATTTTTCTTTCTCTTATACGTTCTATTTTCATCAATAAGATTTCGTTAGGACTCCGCCATTTGTTATATCTAAGACTAAAATTTGATTTTATCTTTATCCCTGCTCTATCTGCTAACATGTGCTATTTAATTCATTTTCATGTCAGTTCATTTTCTATTTCAAGTAGAACTTTATTGCTCTTAACAACAAACTTGCGATTTCTAGATAATTATGTACTCAAATTTGGTTCACATCAGAAGACTCGTACTATACGACAACTCTACTGGAAGCCTGATGATTAAACGTAGCTAGTTCATGTGTCCTGCAACCGCCTTGTTTTTACCTGAGCGAAGCAGCTGCTCTGGTAATTGTGAAAAATGAAAAAGACGATTAGAAAATGCTAAAGGCGAAACCCTTCTACTTGTGAGCTTCCACGTTCCTCCTTCTCCTTCGGCTGAGAAACTGAAACCTTAATATAGATCGCAATGGTAAACATAATAAAAAGTGATTAGTAAAAACATTTCTAATTATCTCACGACGTGTGTATACAGGCAACCACTGCACGGAGAACATTGACGACTGCGCCGGCAGCCCTTGTGCTGAGGGGTCCGTGTGTGAGGACCTCCTCAACAACTTCGAGTGTCGCTGCCAGCCAGGCTACACCGGGCGCCTGTGTGAGGTCAAGATAGACCTCTGCGACAGCTCGCCTTGCGGTCATGGGGCCTGCACCAGTGTTGCGGACAGCTTCAGGTGAGCGAGCCCTCAGCAGGAGGTATCTCTAGCGTGTGTCTGCTCGGGACTGTGTGTCGGGCTCACTTCTTGGCATCTCGCACACTTGCTGGTGGCGATTGTCAAGCTTGTTGCCGCCAGTTATCACTCTTGTTGTCTCTGATCGCACTTGCTGAAATTGGAGACACTTGTTGGAACTGGAGCCATTTCGAACTAAGGACGCTAGTTGAAACTGAAAAGAGTTTTTGAAGGAGTTTTATTTCGTCTTTTTCATCTATTTTTTCACCATCATTGTCTCCTAGAGAAACACCAGCCGTGGACTCGCTTTGTTAACACTTCTTTATTCATGCTGTCTATTTCTGCAAATTTATCTGTTAATATTTTGTATTTGCTACATTGGTGGCAGGTGTGACTGCGAGCCTGGCTACTCAGGACGGCTGTGTGACGTGAACATGGACGACTGTCAGTCTAACCCGTGCCTGCACGGCGGCACCTGCACAGACTGGGTCAACAGCTACACCTGCACCTGCACGCCCGGCCACACCGGCGCTCAGTGCGAGCAGGGTGCGTGCATTGCTCTCCATCCTCGAGTTAGACTTAACCTCATGCGAACCTCAGCCTATGGAGATGGGAATCACTTATGTTGTTCATTACTTTTATCAAGCATCGAAGTAGTTCAATTATTGAGACTAATTTTTACCTTAGATATTCATGTTCCTTTTATGTTAGGGATTTTGAGGATCGACTGTGTATAGTATACTCAAGAATGGTATTCAGTGCTTGCACCTCTTTTTGTCTGATCCAATGGAAAAGATGAAGTTCTCGACAAATGGAAGTGTAGTGAGGCTGTACTGGTGCCGTCACAGGTTTTATGACTCGGCTACACCTGGATTTTTGTTCTGATAGTTTTTTGGTCGTGTGGTCCGGTCGTGCTCATAAGGTATTGTGCGTCACTCCTCGCTTCTCTCTGGTTAATTAAATTAAGCGAAAAGGGCTTATGTTGTTGCTATCACTGCAATTGTAATTCCCGTTTCTTAACGTGTATTGTCAATTTTAAGTGTTGTTTTCAAGCGTTTATGACGCTAGAGATCAGTTTTTACATATCCCGCTTCTCAGTAATGAAACCAACGAAGCCTGAAATTTATTTCTAACTTATTCTCTGTTTTGAAACCGTTCTGGATGGGGCTTCTGAATTTCACTGCATGCAATTGTCAGAGAATCATAAGGCTCAAGCGACGCTCGGGGGATAGCGGGGTTTCCGAGTGTCTGTGAAGAGGGATATTGCCTTACCAAATTGGCCCTTAGAGGAACTTAGCAATTTGTTCTCAATGATGTCATGGGCTACCTGCATCAGATGGTAGCTGTGATGGTTAATTTTAAAATTAAATTGGCCTAATTTTTCTTTCCTGTTCTTGTTTCGAGTGAACCTGCTCAAGCGCAGTCTTCTACCTGTATTCTTTTCCTGTCTTTACAGTGCAACGTGACTCTTGCTGGTCTAGCGCTGCTTTACGACCGAAGGGTATGCCTGTCCTTCGGTATTTTTGAATTTCAAATTCATGTCTCTTTTTACTCTGTTATTCTATGATGTATTCTTCATCAACTATCTATGCATTATATTTCAATTACTCGCAAAATGTTGCATCCGGCTGTCTAAATGAGTACAGTAAGTTGTTTCATGGTACTCTTTGTGCTCTTGGGGAAATAGATAACCTGCATTACGTGATGACTGTGTGAGCAGAGCTGACGACGGACTTCTCCGTGAACTTCCCTACGTCGAACATCATGAACTACGTCGTGCTGGAGACCTTGCCTCGGCCCCTCACGGAGGTAGGTGCTCCTTACGTCTTCCCTCTTCTCTATTACATTTTCGTTTCTCATTCTCTTCAGTTTGTCTTGTCAATTATACAAGGATGAAATATTGACGTTGTGCAGCAGTGAATGCTTCTGCGGTGGATCCACGTGACCTTACGCATTCCCTCTTCTCTATTACGTCTTTGTTTCTCATTCTCTTCAGTTTTCTCGTCAATTATACGCGGATGAAATATTCTTGCTGTGCAGCAGTGCAAGCTTCAGCGGTGGGTCCACGTGGTGGACTTTTTGTTCGGATTGGTGGAGTTCCGCGGTGTTCGAGAGATGAATGTTCTTTCTAGTCTTATTTTACAGTGATATTCTTTGTTTTGTAGTTAAGCAGCAATCCTAATTGCACCAGATCTGTATTAATAATGAAAGTATTAGGCCGTTAACGCGGGTCTTAGATGCAGTATTTTTAAATAATCGAAAGCGCATTAAGCGCTAACGTTCTTAAACATTTGTCATTCCTCAGTGATTTATAATTATTAGTTACGTAAGACCATTTCTTCCGGGAAAATTTATCTCTTGATATCTTATAGATACCAAGTAATTACTCGATTCTCACATGTAGATGACACTAACAAGCTGGTGTGTAACCTTTTGATGCTGTCGTGTAAACAGTAATTTTTGTTCAAATTTGTGTGTTGTTTCTTGTTGTTTTTATTGTTAGAATGAATATGCTCAGGAATTAAAATACTTCGTGCGTTTTAATGAAAACATATTCAGTAATAAGTTTTAAAAAGTGGAAGCTTAATGGGTTCACTCTCTCACGTCATGGAAAATCATGAATCTCGAGTAGATGTGCCCTCACGTAGCTCACAGAATCAAGAGAAAAACTATTAGACTTTGAGGGACCGTGAGTCCCTCATGGGACTGAAAAAAACTTGAGCGATCACGAAAGTATAGGTGTGGCTTTCCTTCAAGTCCTAAATTAAAACTAAGAATTTATTGTCGTTTCTGTATTTGAAAATCCGTAGGTGTGTTGTCTCAAACGAGATGCATTCGAAAATCGCGTGGTAAACGAATATCAATAGCTCTGTGTGACCGCTTGCAAGTCCAATGGTACACTGGTTGGTAAATATGCAGGTACTGTCAAACTCTACTTGTTGTGTTGAATCTTTCGCAGCGTTGTGAAACCCCAATCGTCTGAACACTATAAACGTACGAAAACGTACCTGATTAAGCTTCTGCGATATCCGAAAATGATGTTGAAAGCTTCATGGGGGAAGTGAATAATTTTGTTTTCAAAATCAAAAATATTGGGTGGAATAAATTTCGAAAACCTAAGTCTAGTTGTGTACAAATGACAAGTGCGACCGGTGAAGACATTGACTGACGTGCAGGCGACAGCGTGCTTTTGGATGCGAAGCTCCGACCGTGAAAACTACGGCACGCCCTTCAGCTACGCCACCGACCTCTACGACAATGCCTTCACTCTCACCGACTACAACGGGTGCGTTACTCGTGTCTCTTGCATTTGTAAAAGTTATAGCGTAATTTTCCTTGTGTTGTTATCGATGAATTACTGGTTATGTTCACGTCTGGGGGGATACAACTATTGTCTCTATGGGAATTAGCACTCCCAGAAAGAAAATATTTGCGCCCTAGCTGAAAGTTAGGTAGACCTTCTTTTTGATGAAATAAAATGTTTTTGTTATGTTAAGGACCGTCTTATTTTCGGTTCACTGCTGTCCTGTTTTTCAGAACCTACTACTTCCTTCTTCGACTTTGATCTTGTTTCATAATCTTCTTTCTCAATTTACTGTTTCTGTGCCCTTTCTGCATAGATTCCGCGTTCCTTTAACTCTATACTAAATGGTGCCTTCCTCCTCCCTATCTTTGGATCGCCTTTGTGGCGGATAGGGAGGCTTAAACAAACTAAAAAAACTAAAAATCTAATTCTAATCTACTGGTTATGTTGTGTTGTTATCTATGAATTGCTGTTTGTGTGCGTTTGGCTTTTTATTTTTTGCCATCAACTCGCCTTAATTTGATGTTATTTCACTCTTTGATTCTCAAGATGTATTTCTGGATTTCACTAAATATTTTTTGAAGATATTTAAGCGGGTTGCGATTTTTTAAAGCTTTTTCTCTCATTCATCTCTTATCTATATGTACTCTCTTTCACACCCTATTTCACCATTTTAAGTTTATGATCATCACGTTCATCGTTCATTTGGTCACACGGTCATCGAGACGTACAATCGTTTGTGGGAACTTCGCGTGAACGTATAATCATGTAGACGTATAATCATTTGTGATAGCTTCACGTGAATGTGGAGCTAAATACTCATTAATTATCGAAGACAGCATTGTGGGCTGCTAATCGAAGTGACTTCTAGGTTTGTGGTGTGCGTGAACGGCGAGAAGAGGATCACTGACGTACGTGGCAACGACGGCACGTGGCACCAGGTGTGCGTGACGTGGTCAGGGCGGCGGCAGGGCGAGTGGCGGCTCTACATGGACGGCGAGATGAGGGAGCAGGGCAGCGATCTCGCGTCCAGCGCCGCTATTGCCCGTACGTCGCTTTTGTGCTCTCTTGCGGCTTGTGTGGGAGGTTGTGTGAGAGCGGGCTTTGTGCTACCTTGTTGGTCCTCACTTCTGGTTTGTATGAGTGTGTTGGTTGTGTGAGAGCGAGTTAATTCTAGCTCGCTTGCTACTCAGACCTGGAAGCCATGTCGCTATCCTCATCCGTTTATGTTTCGAACCAAGGTGTAGGAATTCTGAAGTATTGCTCAATGGAAACAGATTGTTAGTTGCAATAATAGGGAGTTAGAACCACTGGAAGTTCAGGTCTGCTGCTGCTTTATCCGATTGGATTACGCATGCCAGCTTGTGGAAAGATCAGATGATTTTTCCTAATCAGCAAGTTGTGCAAATGGACTCGTCATTCAGTACTTGCCTTAGTACATATTTCGCTGAACTATTAATGAGGTCAAAAGTATTTATTAATTGCGCATTATGTTTTGTCAGACCAGAATCTGATGAGGTGTAACAGGATCAGATTTCGTGGTGGAGGTGTTGTGAAGTAACCGTGGTATGGTCACTAATGTTGCTTTTCGTCCCGCAGCTGACGGTGTGCTGGTGCTGGGGCAGGAGCAGGACACCAGGTGCGTCGCTGGCTTGCCTTTCGTCACACCTGCTCAATTTTCATCACTCGCCTTCAAAACTTCCCATCCCATTTACTCTACTTACCTTGTTTCTACCAAGATGCCTGGTTCCTTCGTTTACACTCAGCTCGTACTCGCCTTATTTTACGTTTCTGTTCTGCGTTCTTTTGTATTTTTATTCTTTTCAACACTTTCTAGTGCAGTTACCCCGTTTATTTTTTTTATAGTTTTTCTGCTTCCCTTGATTGTCTAGATACTGTTTGCTCCAGTATTTTCACTTTCGACCACAGTTGTGTTAACTCCTCTGATTTTGTAAGGTCGCATATTTCGAGTCAGTCTTTGATGCTAAGCGCTACTAACACTCCTGCAATTCGCCTAAGTCGCAGACTCAATGCAGATTTTAACTTTTCGCGCTACGGTTACTGTGTTTTCGTAGTTTAGTTTTCCCTATCCTTTGCGATTTTCAATTAGACTTTTGTTGTATGGTTCGTGTCCAACTAATTCCGCAGCCTATTTCTTCATGATCTTTTTTCGAAAGTAGCGTAACCATTCAGTTTTTCGAGCCCTTATTATTTTTACTAAAACCCACGTTTATTTTGCAACCTGTCCATGTCCTTTGAATAGTGATGGTCAGATTTCTCGAGTGTGTCTCGAACACCTTTTAATTTTTTGGTGTCCAGAGGAGGCGGGTACAACCCTCAGGAGTCGTTCGTGGGCGACATGTCGCAGCTGAACGTGTGGGGGCACTTCCTGGAGGAGGCTGCGGCGGAGGAGCTGTACTGGCAGTGCGCGCGATATGTCGGCGACGTGCGGGGCTGGCCTGACTTCCAGGCCGGCATGCGGGGCGTCGTCACCGTGAGTGCCGCGCTCTGCCCGCCCTATTTCCTTCTGGTGCTCTTCTCTTTAGTGGAAGTTCTGTGTCCTTCTGGTTCTTTTCTCTTTAGTGGAAGTTCTATGCCCTTCTGTTTCTCTTCTCTTAAGTGGAAGTTCTATGTCCTTCTGTTTCTCTTCTCTTTAGTGGAAGTTCTATGCCCTTCTGTTTCTCTTCTCTTTAGTGGAAGTTCTATGTCTTGGTTCTCTTCTCTTTAGTGGAAGTTCTCTATCCTGTTTCTGTTATGTTTTATTGGAAATTCTATATTCTTCTGTTTATTGGAAGTTCTATTTCCTTCTGTTTCTGTTCTGTTTATTTGAAATTCTATGTCCTGTTTCTGTTCTGTTTGTTCGAAATTTTATTTCCTTCTATTTCTGTTCTATTAATTTGAAATTCTATTTCCTTCTAATCTTGTATTTCAAATAAATCGTTCATCTTACATTTTGAAAGATTGCGTCTTCCGTTTAAAAAGTATCTTCTTTCGTTTCAAAAAATTTTTTTATTTCGTTCTCTTCTATTCGTCTAGCATTTCAAATGAATCGTTCTTCTTTCATTTCTAAAGATTACGCTTTTTGTTTTGAAAGTGTCTGCTTTCATTTCAAAATGATTTTTTTCGTTTCAATAGGTTATTGTTTCTTTTCAGAAGCTTGCTTCTGTCATTTCAGAAGACCTTTGTTTCAGCCCTTCAGGGGGATGCATCTGTTGTATCTATGGGAATTAGCGCTCCTGGGGGAAAATGTGAGTTCTCGAGCTGAAGATTTAGTAAGCATTTTTTTAAATAGAATAGATTTTATTTGGTTCGTCGCGGACAATCTTCTTTCGGTTCATTGTTGTCATTTTTCAGTACTTGTTACATTCTTCTTCAACTTTTAACTTTTTTCGTGAACTTATTTTAATCTTGCTGTTTCTCTGCGCAAAAAATCCTGTGGGGGGAGACACTTGTACATCGATTCCCCGTCCCTTTTATTCCGAACTAAATAATGGGAGCAGGGAATCGATGCACAAGTGTCTGCCGACACATTATTAATAAAATTTTTCGTTTAGATTTCACTTTCCTTTCGAATGATTATTTCTTTCATATCATATGAAATTATCTGCATTTCGAATGATGTATGTTTTCAAGTGTATTTTTTCAGTGTACAGCGGCTCAATTTTCCTGTTTTCTCAGTGTGCTTCCTTTGGGGCTTTACGGCACTAAAGATTTATATTTAGTAGTTAATTTACTTGTACTTGTGGACTGAAAATTGCGGATTTAAATCTCGAAGAAAGGACAATATTTTCACTCCTCATGCTATTGACATCAGCATGTCTCCAGGTCAATGTATAACTATACTCAAGTGGCGTTAATGGTTATGCCATGCCAATTTCAATTTGCATCCGATGTCAGCATTACGTCACGCTAAATAGACTTTCAACTGACATCAGTATTACGTCACGCCAGATCGAATTTCGTTTGACATCAGCATTATGTCACGCCAATCTCGAATTTCGTTTGACATCAGCATTACGTCACGCCAATCTCGAATTTCGTTTGACATCAGCATTACGTCACGCCAATATCGAATTTCGTTTGACATCAGCATTACGTCACGCCAATATCGAATTTCGTTTGCCATCAGCATTACGTCACGCCAATCTCGAATTTCGTTTGACATCAGCATTACTGTACGCCAATCTGGAATTTCATTTGACATCAGCATTACGTCACGCCAATCTCGAATTTCGTTTGACGTCAGCATTACGTCACGCCAATATCGACTTTCAACTGACATCAGCATTACGTCACGCCAATATCGACTTTCAACTGACATCAGCATTACGTCACGCCAATATCGAATTTCGTTTGACATCAGCATTACGTCACGCCAATCTCGAATTTCGTTTGACATCAGCATTACGTCACGCCAATCTCGAATTTCGTTTGACATCAGCATTACGTCACGCCAATCTCGAATTTCGTTTGACATCAGCATTACGTCACGCCAATATCGACTTTCAACCGACATCAGCATTACGTCACGCCAATATCGAATTTCATTGAACGTCAGTATTATGTTACGCCAATATCGACTTTCAACCGACATCAGCATTACGTCACGCCAATTTCGAATTTCATTGGACGTCAGTCAGTATTACGTCACGCCAATATCGACTTTCAACCGACATCAGCATTACGTCACGCAAATTTCGAATTTCATTGGACGTCAGTATTACGTCACGCCAATATCGAATTTCGTTGGACGTCAGTATTACGTCACGCCAATATCAACTTTCAAACGACATCAGCATTACGTCACGCCAATTTCGAATTTCATTGGACGTCAGTATTACGTCACGCCAATATCGACTTTCAACCGACATCAGCATTACGTCACGCCAATATCGAATTTCATTGGACGTCAGTATTACGTCACGCCATTGAGTAGCTGCTGCCGTCAACTCATAGCGTGCTTGGGGTTCAGTTTATTTATCAGGGCGGCGTTTGCTGATGTAAAATCTTCACCCCTTTGGCATAAGCAAGATGACTCTCAATTGTACTCAGGCGCCCTGAATTACTGTTATAGTTGGACGTGTCAATGATAGCTGCAGAGTGTGATCGTACACCAGTCTATGAGGTAGATGTATTATAGATATAGATTGGTTTAATATCACAGATAGAGCAGTATCATTGGTTGGGTAGCGTCACAGATTGGGTAGCGTCGCAGATTAGGTAGCGTCACAGATTGGGTAGCGTCACAGATTGGGTAGCGTCACAGATTGGGTAGCGTCGCAGGTTGGGTAGCGTCACAGATTGGGTAGCATCGCAGATTGGGTAGC
>JACJUY010001820.1:10209-90139 GCA_014220935.1 Platorchestia sp. MABIK
ATGTGATAACCTATATATATAGTTTGTTTTACCCAGTCTATGTAGTTCAAATTTTGCATTGACATAGTTTTACCAATGTGACTAAGTGTTTTTGTTTTTGTATTTTACAGCCTGAAGATGATGTTAGTAACATCGAAACGTTGCGTTTTGAAATTGACAGATTTAGAATTTTAAGAATTGACTGTTCCTTTAGTAAAGATGATAAGTGATTATCTTCGTATTTTAACAAGTGTTGAACTGGAACAGTTTCGCAAGGTCGAAAAATTGGAAAAGAGTTACAATAAGGGAGATCTAATTCAATTGAGTCTTAAATATTGAAAATGTAAATGAACACTGTATACGTGAGAGTTAGTGATATAGTTATAGTAATAAATTTAAGGTTTACTTCCCTTGCAAAGATGTTTCAACAGAGGAAAAAGAAGGAACCATTTAATTTGGAGAAAGTAAAACTAAGAATCTACGCCGAAACTTTGTTACACAACAAGATAATCCTGCACATAAATACAACAAGTTTCGAAGGAAGTGGAACAAAAGACAAAGCAGAATAAATTAAAGGAGGCACGAAAGATAGAAGTCGCGAAGGCTTATCTACATATGAGGTAAACTATCTGGGTGCTAGTCCCCATAGCATACCGTATACAAACCTAACCAACTTAAGCCTATTGCCTACGTCGTGAAGGATTTGTTGGAGTTAATTAATTTTAATAAAATGAGAAGTTGCCTGAACAGAAATGAAAAACAACATAGCAGCAGCTGAAGGTAATGACACGTACTCCCCCGCATAGGTAAAGCTTTTTTAGGGGAACTGGGAAAATATCTAAAAAATTGAGAACTAGCCGCAAACAACTGCAACAGTTCTATAGGAGCCCTTCTGAGCTCCTTAATAATTAACACGTTGACTGCGATGGGTTAAGCTGAAATTTAATATTCAACTCAAATAAGAAGTCAATAATATGAAATAACAAACATTAACTGAACCGTGCCTTTGCTAAGCTTTGATTAGGTGTTCATGAAAATTGAGTTTGTGACTGCTGGTCGGGCAGCAGCATTAAGAAAATTCCCTCTGTGTTCACCGGTGGCTCACCAAAATTCCCTCCGTGTACAACGGCGACTCAAAAATTCCCTTCTGCGTACACCGGCGACTCCCATTGCGACCAACGCGTTAATATTGGGAAACACGTTACGGTCAGAGAGGATATGTGTGCAGGTCTCGTGGTAGAGTTGTGAAATGGGATTGGGTCATCATGATGGCAAATAATTTACTACAGATTTTCATATATAAATATTAACTAGAAGTTTGCTTCTGTTTCATACGAGTGGTCCTCTAGAATTATTTTGAAAGTTCCTCCTTTGATTTATTTGCCCTATTTTCATTTCAAATAACTTGTGTCTTTGCTTGTACGAGGTTCAGGGCAAAATTTTCCTTCTAGTCTCTGCTTTGTTTATATCATAATCGAGCGCTATTAAGATCCTTTTTTCATTTTTAGCGATGCATCAACTAAGCAGGACGAAAATAATAGATAAGGAGAGAGATGATAAGGTCTACGTTACCATATGTACACATGTACATAAAAATATATATAGATGTTGATCAGAGTGGCGCCAAGCGGGCTAATTGCTGTCAAATTTTAACATGAAAACCACTCAGCATTTTGGAGTATCTGTGCTGTTTACGGGCAAATTCAATTTGAAAAAGCCAGATTTGAGGATTTTGGCTGGAAAAAATGCTCATCTGACAACCCAGGATAGAGTACTCTGCAATTAAGTTATGTGATGGTGTTGGCTTTTCAAAATAAATGAGTTTAGACCAGCGGTTTTTAACCTGTAGGGAATTCCCCACTTGTACAATTTTCTCACAAATCATACTTGTAAAATTTTTCCTATCGGTAAATCCTGTGCATACCTAAGTAGTTCGCCCTTTAATATTTATCGAAGTCCGCCTTCAAAGTTGACTTACGATCTGCAAGCGGCAGCTCTTATTCTTCGTTCGCCTGCCGCGTCGCAACGCACCCTTGGGTGCTTCTCGGCCTCATCCTGGCGTCACTGCAGTGTATCGGTACGCACGCAATCAAGGATATTTATTGTCATTACATAACAAAATTGCCGGCATGACGCATCCGCCGACCTGTCAAGATTTGTTACGAGCGACCATCTCTGTCATGCGTTGCTGCTAAACCTTTGGCCAGCGTGGGCCAGCGTGGAGCTTCTGCGCAGGAGTGACCTGGGCAGCAGAAGGATCTCATGCCAACGGCCTTAATCTACTTGGAATGTCTATTGGTACTATATGCCATTTTTCGAAGTTGGTCCACAGGACACGTTTCACGGTGTTCCTGATCCGGAGGGAAAAGATCCCCTATCTTCTGTGTACTTTTCGGGACCGTAGGACTGTTGTCCGTTCCATTTAACAAATCACTCCTAAAAGTAATGTGGATAGGAAGCCCCTTGTAAGCTTAATTCACTATTTAATCGATTTGTATCCTAGTGCCCAGAATGTATACAGTTTTTTCTTTCTTATGATATCTTCCGAGAGGTTGTGTTATACGAGGCAGAAAGCGAGTTGATGTTTTTAATTTTTCCTAATAAATGCTAACCTTAACTTAACTAATTCTCCTTTCGGTCCAACTCGATTTCCGCCAGCCATGCTAGGAAAACTATTGAGCTTAACTCACACAAAGCCTCTATTGTAAAATTTTGTATACCACTGGCGGGGAATGGCGGAGTTGCTAGCTGGGGAATTTCGTGTATTTGTGTCGACCCCCAAAAAATTGATAGCGTTTCAAAATCTAATACATTACATTAAAATGCTGACTTACTTTGCAAATCACAACCATTTACAGACTATTTTAATATCAAAAACAACCATAAGGAGGAGGTTTGGGCAAAAGTGACAACACTGCTGGTTTAGGAATGCTCCAGATAAGTAAAAGGAAGATGTTTTGGTGGGGAATGGCTCACTGAAAAGTAGTGAATTGGAAAAAAAGGATCACAACCACTGGTTCAGACGGAGCGCTACATATCTTCAGTGATGCTATACATGCGTCTTATTATTGCAAGGTTAGCGTAAGGTGCAGAGAAATGCAATTTTGTCTCCGCTTCTGACGACTGTGAGGGTCTCAGTTTTTCAAACAGTTATGAAAATCAATTCTATTAATTATTTACAAGTCGCTCATACTAAAAATGTACGTATTTACAGTTAGAGAGGGAAAAATTCGATTGATTTTGGGAAGAAAAATAAAAAAAATCATTTACGTTATTCTGGAAAGTGTATCATTCAAATATGTGTAATTTCGTGCTAACATGATTGATTTACACAAGTTAAACGCCAATTACCACACATAAATACATAGGTCGTTGAATGTCATAGAAACTCGAGAGTTGCTGTTACCTACAGCGAAACAATATTATTCTCAAATTTTCTACAAGCACACGCAATCTCCTCGTGACTTTTACACAAAAAAGGATGGAGCAGAAGCAAATGATATTCGCAGCACGTGTAATTTCATTCCAGCATGCGCTCTAGCTGGAATTTTAAAGACGATATTACCAACCATCAGTCGTCACTCAAGCCGTCATCATAGAAGCGATTTTAATAATAAATAATCTTCGTTTCAATAGACTCCGTGCAATGTAGAGGGCTGAGGTGCGGTGAGTCGACAGCGTATGTGCGGAGCATGTCTCACGAATTATAACTTTGATGATTATTACGCAGTTTATCTGCGATGGGTAAATGATGGAACCGTATCACGGATTATACCTTTGATGATTTTTAAGAAGTTTACCTGCGATGGTTATATAGTAGAAGCGTATCATGGGTTATCCCTTTGATGATTATTACGCAGTTTATCTACGATGAATAAATGATGGAACCGTATCACGGATTATACCTTTGATGATTACTGAGTTTGCCTGCGATGGGTAAATGGTAGAAGCGAGAAGGTCTTGAGATGCTTCGAGTTCACAACATACTTTCGGATCGAGACGACTGACTAAGCACTCATCACACGTTAAGCCAAACTATGGAAAATCTGACTTTCTTTCGCATGGAAAAGGATCACTGGAAGCTATTTTATTGCTGCAGTGTATTCACATGAAGTTGTGAGCTTCATCTTGCAAGCAAATAACTTCGTTATTTTCTATCCTGAATTAATATTCGGTAAAATCACAATAATGAAGACATAATCCTAAAGCAGTGGTGTTGCGAATTCTAAAATATTATTTTAACGATCTCCGAAAAAATGTTTCCCAAATGCCGTACATAAGCCTGCAGATTATACCACATGCAACTTTATGTCATCATCGTTCACAATTGTTGCTGTTATAAGACAATTGCTGTAGTTAAAATAAGTTGCATGCCACAAATTTTGTTGTCTCGCAGCGTTGTGTGCTCTAACAAGCACCAAGTTATTCTAGCTCATTTTGATTTTGTAGCTGCTCTATACACACGCCCACGTCTGCTACCACAGCTGCTCTCTACACATGCCCACGTCTGTCACCACAGCTGCTCTATACACATGCCCACGTCTGCTACCACAGCAGCTCTATACACATGCCCACGTCTGCTACAACAGCTGCTCTATACACATGCCCACGTCTGCTACCACAGCTACTCTATACACATACCCACGTCTGCTACCACAGCTGCTCTATACACATGCCCACGTCTGCTTCCACAGCTGCTCTATACACATGCCCACGTCTGCCACTACAGCTGCTCTACACACATGCCCACGTCTGCTACCACAGCTGCTCTATACACATGCCCACGTCTGCCACCACAGCTGCTCTATACACATGCCCACGTCTGTTACCACAGCTGCTCTAAGCTCACAATACACCTGGCTACTCTCGTCATATCTAAGGAGCTCTTCACTTTTTGGTGAAGAGGGATGGATATCAGAGCATGTTATTAAAAATAATAGAAATAGTGTGGGGCACAATAAAGTTCTGTAGAGTCCCCTTGAGTAATTTCTTTAATATCAAGCTCATGATGAACAGAAAATCGAGATGAATTAATTGCAAGATGAGCAAACGTGCACTTGAAAATTCACATCGAATCAAGGGGCGGAAATGAAATTGCTCGTAATTTCTGCCAACCTTGAAGCAATTTCTAATTTTACCTGCTTTTACTCAGGTAAACAAAGGAGGTTCAGTGAGTGTACAGCATCCACCACATCAGCGAAAACCTAATGCTCAAACACGCGAGTTGTTGGTACTCGGTCACTGAATGACTACCCTCGAATGCTGCATTTAAAATTCTGCACTTTGGGCTGTGAAATATTGCTGTTTAAGGTGATTCTTTAACGTGATAAGATTTAAAAGGCGCTTTAAACCCAGAAAAACTTTGGGCTTAGTAAAAATGTTTTCATTTTTACTACAAACAGCGACAACGAAAATGCCTCACATTTGTCAATTTCCCTCGATAAATTTGCATCAAAGACCCAATTGCATCAAAGACCCAACGCTGAGAGATTCTTTGAGATCTCATTCATTAAACTAACAATCGCGAAATTAAAGAGAGCGTCGTTCTTAAAAGCCAACGTTGTTAATCTCGGCGCAATGTTAAAGAATCTTTCTTTGCTGCAGCTGCATTCACAAAGTGCTGAATTTTCAGCTCATAACAGTTTTGGCGCTCTAAGGCCGCAGCTAAATTTTCGGGCACAAGCACGTCCAGAGGCTCGAGCTGAAGGAAGTCATTCTAGAGTGTTTACTAACTGTTTGTCAGCAGAATATTCTACCTGAGTTCCAGGCCTCCTAGAAGATAAAACGACCTCACGCTTTTTTTAAAGCTGGCGATGCGTTTCACAGACAGTGGTCCTTCTCTTTTTTTTTTCAGCAAAAATTGGATTGGCGCAGTCAGCAGGAGAAATGATACAAAATATTCCAAGTTGCGCTGCTGAAATCAGGCCCGCCAATACTAAATTCCAATGCCATTTTTAATTTCCATGCGATTGCTTATATGTAATACCACAAGTGACCTCTCAAGTAGGCGGTAGAAAGGAGGTCTTCGCCACAATGTTCCAGGTTTTGGGAACACGCGAAACTAACCTCGGCCTCAGAGTGCCTCACATTGAAGGCACTTTAAAAATTAATCTATTTGTCCGGCGATTGCGCCATACGTAACGACATTCAACTAGAATTATTTTGTTGATATTCTAGTGCTAGCTTTATTTTCTATTCATCATGTGCGATTTTCACAATGGCAGGTGTAATTTAACTGCCTCTCAAATAGATAAGTAGCAGTTTCCCGTCCGCTATTGCAACAAAACAATCGTTAAAGGATGAAAGGATGAAATGGGAAGAAAAAAATGCAGAAGTAATGACACTCTTGACTACATCATGCTTGGTCACTCGGTAATAAAGGGAGTTAGGGTATCTCGGTAGTTTTTTTAGGTATTTAGGATACATCAAAAATAGAAAACAGAGCGATCAAATGGAAAAACAAGGCATTTTCAACTTAACAGCAGAAGCCTGGTCAGTTTCGTGGACTTTAAGAATCAAATTGGAATTTCTAAAGAAACATAAAAAGTTTTACTGACGCATCACGCGAAGGCGATGGGTGTCGTTAATAAATTGAAAATCAAAAACAACGACAGCGCTGGCCGGTTTTGCATTCTCCCGGGGATAAATCGAAGATATAAAAGGGACGTGCTGCAACACTGAACACAACAATTTTAAACCTGTATTGGATCGAAAAGCAGCGCACAGCAAAATAGCTGGTGACGAACAGATACTAATGTCAATTAGTTGACGCTAGCATCCATCTGGACTTATTCTTATACATAAAAGCTCACACGAATTGAAGTTGTTTTCAATAACATAAACTATACAATTGATGCTCATGAGGCGACACAAAAAGAGTGATTCTACGGTGACCACAGAAACAATTGCACTAGTTGAGAGGGCGGTATAGGTGCGAGTTTTTTTTGATAAGAAAATTAGCACGAATTGAAAATATCCTACGCTTAATTCCTAGCATACTTACACACTATTTGGTGAAAAAGCTTCTATTTAATCAATGGGATTGCTAGGTGCATGCAAAATACCCTTTCACTCAGGATGCCAAAACCAAAAATCTTTTGAGTAAATAAACCGCAAAGAACTCCGCCGACTTTGCAACATTTTCACTCTAAAAGGGTTCCAGTGTTCCGGGGAGGATTACTCAAATGCCACGTGAAGCTTGAAAGCAAAACTTTCTCTGTCTGAGGGAAGCTCCATGGGATGCTGGGAATTGTTCCATTGTTGCGCTCTTCACGACATGATTAGATTAGATGTTAGTTTAAGCCTCCCTAACGGGGAAAAAGACTTTCCAAAGAGAGGAAGGAGGAAAGCACCATTTAGTACGGAGTTAAGGGAATACGGAATCCATATACAAGGAACATAAAAACAGTAAGTTGAGAAAGAAGTCCACGAAACAGAATAAAAGTTGAAGAAGAAAACAGTAGGTGCTGAAAATTAGAACAGTAGTGAACAGAAACAGATGGTCCGTAACATAATAGAAAAATACATTCCATCTCAAAAAAGGAAGGCCTACCCAAACGTCGAAAAAGACTAAGCGCAATACCCGACCACTGCCGTAACGCAGCGCTGCAGCACCGGCCTATGGTGAATTGTTCGTAATTTGGTGGCTTTCACGCTGATAAACTGCTTTGTGCCACCCGCTCTGAAATGGTCGCTTATGTGTTGTTAAATGAAACCTTGCAGTCGTTCATGGTGTGCGACAAAATATTCAACCACAACTGATGCATTTGCTTGTTAATGAAAGAAAATGGTCATTTTAAAATCTGGAGACGGAATTCTTTGATCTTTAACCGCGAGTAACATTAGTGTGTATAAGCTCAGCTTTCATACAATTAGCATTATTTAGTTGAGTCTATTTTTTTGAGAGGAAGTTCAAGGTCCTGATTCTTAAAACGAATATTTGTTTGTGAGATAATTGTCAGACAACTTCGGGGTTGTCTGAAACGTGACGGCATTATTTACATGAATAGCACTTGCAAGCTCAATACGTTCACTCAGTTTTTCTTTACAACGAAAACGAAAAATAGAAATGATGTTCAGAGAGTGGAGTGCACACTTATAAAGCCTCACATTTCGACCAGTTATCATGAACACATCAGGTGGTCCTGTTCGTGTCAACAGAGGCACACTAAACCATTGATCAACAGGTCAAAATGGTAAATGGTCAATTCAGGAAGACTTCTCAGAATTATAAGTATGTATACGCATAATTGAAAAAAACACGAGAAAAAAATCCCTTTTAAAAATATTTCGAAATCGGACAGCCACCGTCTCTTAAAGCAACGCAAAAGTAGTGCGGATATAGTTTGATAGAAGTCTTCTGCTATTGCTCAGCGTGAAACGTGAAGAATTTGCCCCCGCTCATAATACTTGCAATTTTTTGCCGAGCGCAGTAGAGGGAAGAAAGTTGTTCAATAATCCAAATCCAGAATAAGGTCAGTGAGTGACGTTCGACGTCTTGTTGAACTGAAATGTCGGTGTCGTGGATAACTAAAAGGTTGACGTCTTGGACAACTAAAGAGGACGTCTTGGACAACAACCAAATAGATATTTTGGACGATAACTCAATAGAAGTCTTGGATAACATCTCAGTAGACGTTTTTGACATCAACTCGGTAGACATTTTGGACCACTCAGTGAACGTCTTGGACAACAACTCAATAAAGGTCTTAAACAACAACGCAGCAATCTTGGGAAATATGGCAATCGATTTAATGCATAATATCACTTTTTTTTTATAAGTACTCGGCAGACGACGATTGAGTTAAGAGTCGCACATACTGCGTAGACAGAGATGCACGGTCGTCTACTTACTGTGTACCAACGCAGTCGATGCGGGCATTTGCAAAGAATTCCAACGCGGGCATTGGCATTGGTACTTAATTGGTCTCTTAATTGATATTTATTAATCTCTTCATTTGTATTTATGTATGTGTGAGGCCAGAAGATTGCTGCATCTAAGAAATGTCCATGTTGTTAGTTAGGGTTCGCTAGTTTTACGATTTTATCGTGAAGTGTTTAAACTTAACTGTTTCAGAAGTCTTCGTACCGCTTATATTCCAGCTGGTATAAACCGGGAACTCTTGCGCAAGCCCAAATACTCAACGAAGTTTTGCCTTCCAAAATAAGAAACAAAAATCGTTGTCGACGCGGTGAATTTCTAAAAAACCTCTTTTTCCTTAAAACTGCGAGCCTCAACGGAGACTAACCGTATTCACTTTCTTGGAGCTGAAATAAACTGAAACACAAAAAAACTTTAGGGAGCTTGGGTGTTCGCAGCCCCAACGCTTGCGCCAAAAATTAACCCGGGGCCTCTCACTAGGACAAAATGTTATTTAAAACTCTAATTACAGCCTTTAACCACGCGGGTGTCAGATAGAGTGGTCCATTAGTTCAACGACAAAAACATTCAGTCAAAATTAGACAAGAAAACTCCTATCTTCTTCAAAACTGGCATCGAATGAGGTGTGGAATAATGCGCATTCTACGTACCACTCAAAAAAGTTATCTAAAACTTTATAAGATGGCGAGTCACTCCCAGTATACCAGAAAACCATGTGCTCAAATCAATTAATAACCATATTGTGCTGCAATCTTTGAGCGCTTCTCGTTAGAAATGACGTGTTCTAAAGAAAACAAATGAAGGCAGCTTCACTTCGAATTCGAGTAACAGCTTAGTTTCATTAGCTGTAGTTCGTACAACACCTACACAGAAGTGAAAGTGAAATGTAAAAATAAAGCCAAAAAAGTATTTTGATTAAGGCATAACCTGATGACACACGGAGAGATATAAATTACGACACGAGAGCGTCTGTACACCGGATCCGACCTAACCAAGTCAGCCATTACAGTTGCGGGCACCGCTTCGCCTCGACAGCGCGACAGGTTTGGGATGGATTCAGTATTTATTACAGTGTCCTGTGATGCGAGTCCTGTCCCGAATAGTTACGAGGCAACGTACGTTGTATTCCGATGCACAACTGAATGTCAAATTAATTTAAATTTCATTAAGCGTGCTGTTCATGGAAAGGAAATCCATTAGGTAAAAACTGGGTAAACAAAAAAATTTTTTTTTATTTCAAAATTGTGCGAAGTGGAAGGGAGTGGTTTCTTGAATTGATTACCAATGAAAGGCAAACAATTTATGTATTTTTTCACTACATTGAAAATATACCTTCATGAAGCCTTAACCGCGGGCATTTATGTAACCGATCATCCATGAAGTTTCCGGCATACGTTGTGCGAGCAGCTGAAAGTCAATATCAACCTCTGTTATTGTAAGCAATATCTGAAGAGCAATTCATGTAAATGCAACAACATAATCGAACACTGAATAGAAACTAATGTCAACCTCTGTTATTATAAGCAAACTGAAGAGCAATTGATGCAAATGCAACAACATAGTGGAATAATAAACTGTGCATGACTCAAGTTCAAGATTTACATATGTTTATGTGCAGTATTTGGAATGTAAGCTAAAAAGAAGTAGATTATGATAACTGGGGGATGTGGTTGAAATTCGTGCTGAATTCAGCGGCACAATTCTATACACCGAGTTCGAAATAGGAACTGAAATTACCTAAGTGAGTTTTGGCGATTAAAATGAGCCAATCTCACGTGAAAATGAAAGTTCGTTAACAGACTTGAGGACTTGTCCACTAAAATTAACTGAAGAATCGAAGAACTGATCATAGAATAGAGCTAAGAGAATCCGACTTGGGTGAAGTTTTGAGAACAGGACTAGGGTAGAGTTATGAGAAAAGGACTAGGGCGAAGATATGAGAACAGGACTAGGGTAAAGTTATGAAAACAGAACTAGGGTAAAGTTATGAGAACGGAACTAGGGTAAAGTTATGAGAAAAGAACTAGGGTAAAGTTATGAGAGAAGGACTAGGGTAAAGTTATGAGAAAAGGACTAGGGTGAAGATATGCGAACAGGACCAGGGTAAAGTTATGAGAACAGAACTAGGGTAAAGTTATGAGAACAGAACTAGGGTAAAGTTATGAGAACAGAACTAGGGTGAAATTATGAGAACAGGACTAGGGTGAAATTATGAGAACAGAACTAGGGTAAAGTTATGAGAACAGAACTAGGGTAAAGTTATGAGAACAGAACTAGGGTGAAATTATGAGAACTGGACTAGGGTGAAATTATGAGAACAGAACTAGGGTAAAGTTATGAGAACAGAACTAGGGTAAAGTTATGAGAACAGAACTAGGGTAAAGTTATGAGAACAGAACTAGGGTAAAGTTATGAGAACAGAACTAGGGTAAAGTTATGAGAACAGAACTAGGGTGAAATTATGAGAACAGAACTAGGGTGAAATTATGAGAACAGAACTAGGGTGAAATTATGAGAACAGAACTAGGGTGAAATTATGAGAACAGTACTAAGGTAAAATTATGAGAACAGGACTAAGGTAAAATTATGAGAACAGGACCAGTGTAAAGTTCAAAAAACATGACACAGTGTGGAGCTCAGTGAACACGATTTAGTGTAGAACTCGAAAAAACACGACAGATTGCGTAGATGCTCGTGCGAGACAATTTTAATGTTATTCTTCTATCGCAAGAATTACGGTTTGCGCCACCTGCACCCTGTGCTTGAGAGCTGAGCAAGAGACGCACACAGCAAAACTCAAGACACACTCAATAAACCCTATGAATGGAAGACGGGTAGAAATTAAATATTAGTAGAAACGTCCTCGGAGATGGGATGAAATGAAGAATGAAAACAACAATTTATTTCATTACTGGCGCTTGGTCTTCTCAAAATCATCAGTATTTCTCATTTCCCAGACTGAGGATCAACAAAAGTTCCGAGATTTTCGTACTGCTCCTAAAACTCTTGCTCGCTGAAGTTGGAGAACTTTTTAGAAGTTGACCACTCTGAAGTCAGCGGCATGAGCAAGGCAATTTTAAACCATTTTGACCCGCGTGTTCTACCAACAAGTTACTTCAAAAATAAATTAAAAACTGTTGTGCAAAAATTCTTTCATGATCGTAGTTTTCAATGGTACCAGCATTTTTTTTAAATGCTAGTATCATCATAGGATGCATTCTTTTTTCTTCAAATTATCTGTTATAAGTAATCCTTATCAACAATTTGATCAGTGAATGACACATTCCTGTTCACAATCAGAAGATCATACGACAAACAAATGTGTGGGTAGCTTTATAAAAGCCTCATTTTAGCGCCGCTACGCAAGGAGCCCTTTGACACAAAGAAGCCCACGGAAACGCAATGCAAAAAGAAACTTTTGAAGTCAAACTTGGAGTTACACGCCGGAAGCTGCCGGGCTCAAGACCTGAAACTCTGCAGGTGAGTGGCACATTGGGCAAAAAATCAACAGCAGGAATGACCGACTCAGCAGTTCGTATTTTTGGGAAAGGAAGAACTAAGGTTGAGCTAGTTCTTCTTAATGTGATTTTCTTAATTTCCCTTTTAGACAAATGTTCCTTAACAATGTCTGTAAACCAAGCACGGGATGCTTCCGTGAAGATGGAAAGTGAAGCAGTGTGGAATTGGAAACAGGCAGCGGGCAGTCTATAAGTTTCCTAATTTTGTGATAAACAACACTTGACAAAGCGCCGCTGAATATGACTTACAGGGTGTCTCAAAACAAAGTGCTTACTTTTTGACCGCCTAGTGCTCAGATATTTAGTTTGGACGTTGATATTTAATGACATAGATCAAATTCAAAAGGTTTGAGTGAAAGATAATAACATAAATTTTAGGAAAATTGAATGTTTCAAAAGACAACTTTGACAACTGAAAGACAACTGAAGCAAAAGCAAAAAACTGAGTTATCGTCAATTAAAAGAAGAGTGGATTATTTGGAGACACCGTGCATTATGCGGATCTCTTTAGAAAGTCACATCGCCATTCCACATCGCGTAGTCTCACCGAGTCAGTTGTCATAGCAACGCGTGTGATGGATCTCGACACGATTGAAAAAAGCCCGTTTCTTTTCTATAAAAGAATATTTTATTTCATAGTCCTGAAGAACTCGCTAGTGTAATTACATGCTCTGTCAGAGAAATACGGATATTACAAGAGAACACACAATGAGGAAAAGAGGCATCTATTATCGATTGTTTAATAGTGTTTAGCTGATTGTTTTGTGAATGAGTTACTTGATATCGAGTATAAAAAATTCACTGGCAAATATCAGTCAAAAAAAGCCTTTGTGATAATCTCACTTCCGGCAATAAGTATTAAGATCGAGGGCTTGAATGGTGCCACACATTAGGTCGTAGAATGAACTTGTTCAAGCTGCAGAAAATGAAATTACATTTTGGGTGTTTGTGCATGAATTTGATAAATGTTTGTTCGATTTTCGTGTTGTGCATTCAGCTTTAATAGCGTAGAGAGCTTATTGCCAAGCCAGCCGGCAGTAACCTAACCTAAATAAAGTTCGTTGGGAGTGCCCCTCAACATAAAAAATAATGTTTCAGGAACAATACATTAGAATTCTCTTGTTTGCATCAGAAACAAACACGCAATTAGGTCGAAGCACACGGATCAAAAAACACACAGGCAGAAAGAACAAATTTGTTTTCATAACTATTCTGCAGGCCCAGAACGAACCTGATCGACAACAAAGCTTTTGCTCCCACAGATCATTTCGCTCCAAACAAATTACGAGGGCGCAAAACGAGAGTAGCATTTGAAGGACAAGTCAGCCTAACTAAAAAGAGGTCAAATGAACGCTCCTCTGCAGAACATTAATATTAGATGATCAACAAATTCCCATAATCAAGGGAACTGGATCTGTTGCATGTGAGCATATTGTATTTCAGACAAAAACTATGTCAAGCATCCTCAAATTGGAGTTCGAATGCGGTGTTACAGATACTTTGAGGAATCTGTTCATGAATAACGCAATCATTGTGTGGAGAGAGCAGTGTCCTGTGTGAGGTTGGTAGCAGTGTTCGTGTCGGTGAGCGTTCTCGAACACTTCAATTGGCCTGAATTGATGAAGAAACTGGGAGTGGGTAAAATGATTGTCATTGCTTTTAAGCCTAATTTGATACATTTGAAGGATATCCATCGGTTGAAGATGTTGAAAGAGATCTTTTCGGGTCCCTTTGCACAGATTTGTATGGTGAATAGTTCAAATCCTCTAATTAGCTAATTGTGAGTATTTTTCCTTACTGATTTAAAGAATTGGAATACTTTCGATTCTGACCGATGACAACAAGATATCTTAGTTGAGGGAATTGAGAACCCTCTATTCCTGAACAGATACACGCTAAACTCTTAGACGGAGTAAAGTAAATAAGGTTTTTTTTTTATCCATATTTTAAACCTATAATTCTGTGAAAAACAGGAACTCTAGCCCACGTAACTCATACAACTATGTATTCATATGCGAGATGGAGGTCCTGAGGCTTGTGATCAAGTCTTGCGCTAAATTTTGCTCTCTTGGGAACAGGGTCGAAGCGTTTGATGAGAGCACACAAATGTCAGGTCAATCCGAGCAGTCAGAGTTAGAGCAGAGATGTCTAACGTCTCACGACTTCAAGAGCCGCTCTCGCAAGCCTCATCCTGACACTCTAGCCGCTTATATTTGTCTTGAGTTCAAAGTAAATAACAGAACAGGACAGGAGCCATGAAAACTGGTAGAAGTAGACGTCTGATGGGAGTTTATTTCTGCTCAAACTGCCCTCCAAAATAAACTGGGATAAGAATACTGTTCATCTCAATATATTTAAGATGGAAATTTTTTAGAGGGACCTTCTTAAGAATTTTTGGGGATATGGACATGCATATGAAGTGAGGTTCAGAATTGCGTAATGGAATACCGTGGCACCCTTCCTGTACACAAGGTAAACTAAAATACATTGAGGAAATGCCAGCTATAGTCATAAGTTTATTTATGAGCAGCGTACATTTTGATTGTTTCAGTGACGTTAAACCTCACTGCGTTACTTAAAGATAACCGTTGAGATCATCGGGCAAACTCGTAAATTCACATAGAAATCGTCCTTGTCCAAGAAATTCAATATCACATCCATATCATATTAATTAGAGCGCACGAATCTTATAAATAGCAGGAGTTAACCTATGAATCAGCCTTTAAAACAAAATAAAAAATATGAAAGGAAGTAACATCATTATTACTTGATTATCACTCCATCACTCCTCGAGATGCAAATAAATTGTTACACGGCGATTTGCAGCTGATGGTAAGGTTCCGTTCATTTTGCGCCCATAGTCATGAAAGTATACGAGTACAAGTCAAAAATTGCGATCTGTGTGTAGACAGACCTCTACAACGGCATCAAAGCACATTGATCGTGCAGAGAAGTGTATTTCAACCAAGGGAAGTGTCGGTATGTAAACAGACGTCATCATTCAGTTACGCAAAAAGCAAATATATTATCGGCAAAGGTCGCAGCAGCGTACGCGAAACGCTCCCTCCGCCCCCACTCGAGCGTTGAGCCATAACGTGCCGACAGCGCCACTCCCCAGTGAGATGGCGGCTCCCAATCATCAGATTCTGCGATCGGAGCACCCCCATACTACAGTGCTCGCAAATTACTGCAGTGCATGAACATGCTGAGATTTTCCGAGCAGAGTGGCTCAGACAGCGCATGAGTTTGTGGGAACACAATTATTTTTGGTTTATCAATATTGGAGTATTTGTTAATCACAAGGTAACAGTACAAGCGTCCTTTAACAGGAAAGGTCATGGAAAAGTGCACATGTTAGAAGAAATCGCAGAAGGGCTGCGAGTATTGGTCGCATTTTTGTAAGTTTTAGTTCATACCCTCAACATTACTTATTTAATTCTATGCATGTTAATGAAATGCTACACGAATACTTCAGAAGTAGGTGGACATGAAATTTAGACCATGTATCGGCAGTTAGCGAAAACGAAAGTTCAGGTTACTTCAATGTTTAAGCGTTGATTTTTTATAACAGGAAATTGTGTAAATGCTTACAAATGAGTCAAAACATGAAGCAATGTCTTCCTGCCTCTTTTAAAGAGAAAGATAGAAGAAATTACCACAGAGTGGTCACAAAACTGAACGCAGCCCCTATTTTGTCTCATGTAACAAATATCACCCATGCTAGATAACTGCCCTGCGTTTCCGTCTCCGAGAAAGTTCCATCGTGTCATCGGACTCCAGGACTGACACTAAATATGGAACAGATGGCAGCGTCTCGTGTTCGCCGAGCTTGAACAGTTTCGCTGACACGCAATTTTCAGGCCTCTATCGATGAACAAAATTGTTCGCAGCCGTTCGTCCAGCAGGCTCATCAATGGCGAATTTACGAGCCCCACTGCGCGAGACAAGCTTTCTGCTGCATGAGGACCTGCTGATGCCTCACATATTTTGGCGAGGGTACTGTCTTGCAGCCTTTTGAAACATGAGCTTTCATTGCGCGACACACCAGCCAGAGATCGAACTAAATTGTAATGAAATATTGACTTCGGGTAGGAGGTGAATAACAAGGAGCGAGAAAGGTACGAGATTCATTTACTGTGAAGTTTAATTGAATGAACATTTCAATCTTGCATTGATTGAATAATTCAGACATCCTGTAACAATAACAAGCCAATTGAAACTTGATTTTTATTTGGCCGAGAAGTCAATGTACCGAAGGTTGAAATCAGGGGTTGATACGTCAAGACAGGAGTGGATTAGGAAGTGAGTAAATGGAATGAATCGAGTTATCTGGTTACTTCATTGACAAAATTAATATATGAGATTTGTGCTGGAAAGTTCAGTGAGCGGTAAATTGATGAGCACATTCTGAAAAGGGTTGTGTCGTGTACATGACGAACATGGATTATTATTGTAAAAAATGGATTATCTTCACTGTCAACGGTTCAAAGGTAGATAGTATGCTTCTGAATGGCTTGCCAATCTTGGAAAATTCCAAGAATCATGAAGTGTGCGACGTAGGCTAATGAATCAATTTGATTAGCCAATTGAATTGTGATATTACTCGCAAATCCAATTTGAAAATCAGCCTACACACTGGAAGAAGCAGAGCGAAACTTTTCAATTGGAAGGCAATGCAAGAGATTTAATTAAATTTTTGCAGGGAACTAAGGAAGAAAATGAATGCGCGCCAAGAGAAAATACCATCGTCATGTCAAGGAGATTTCAATTATTGGGAAATGACTATAAAACGAAATTAACCATCTAATGAACATAACATTTGCTTCAGAATAAATACTTGAAAATATAGAATTTGAGTGGTTTAAATGAATTGAAGTGGGCTAAAATGAACTAGGTCCTCGTGGAAATCAATCTAAATCAGCTGTCTGAAATTTTTTCTGCAAAAAATTACCTTAAAAAGAGTTCAGGTAGTTTAAAAAAGGACTTTCAGTTGTATTAACCTTGTTAAAAGATCTGAGACATGAGGACAGGTGATTTTAAAAACATAAATTCTGTTCCCCTAAAGATTTCTGCAAATTACAACTATGAGGCATGGGGTCAGGTAATTTCATACATGAGTTCAACATCATAAATCTTTCCACAAATTACAGTGAAAAGCCTGAGGTCAGGCTATTTTCAACTTGAGTTCTAAAATCATAAATCTTCCTACAAATTATGATAAAAGGCATGTGGTCAAGTAATTTTAAACATGAATGATAATGTCATCAATCTTTCTACGAGAATTAAGAGACGTGATGTGAGCATTCCGAGTTGGCTTCATTCTCGTGTTTTATGACCAGGGGGTGCACGCGTGAAACTCTGCTCGCACACTAAATCAAGATAAACTTTGTCAAACACCAGAGACAAACTTGCAAGTTAATCAAAATGAAGATTAATTGCTAGAATGAATAAGAGTATTCATAAGAACATACAAGTGTAATGTTGAAGGACTTTGGAGAATAAATACCTTCAAGTAAAGCATAGGGCCGAATAGATGTTACCGAGTTAAAATATAGCGGCAAATTAGATGAGATCTCCTACAAAATTCGAGTCATTGAAGAGTGATAGATGATTTAGATTAAATCGGATGTTGAGAAATTGCTTTGCTTCCAATACAAAGTATGAAAAGTCCATTTCCACTGCGAAGTGAGACATCAATCATCTTTCGCCTCAATTTTTTAACCTCACTGATTAACCGAAAGACTTTCTCCTATCAATTGCGTCGGAAGAAGAATCTTGCAGCCGCGTAGAAATTGACTAATCGTAAAGACATCAAACCGTCTGCCACAAATGCGATCGTACAGAGCCAGCCTCGGGCACTGACCATCCATCCTCACATTTATCTTCATCTGAGCGGTGCAGTTGGTCAGCAGGAGTTCCTCGCTAATGCAATATTGTTCTAAGAAAACCCATGAGATTTATGGACCAAAAACTAGGCAATTTTGATGCCCGCTTCTTACCAAGAGCTGCTCGCACTCCCGGGCCGGCGTTTATTGCAAATTTCTTTCTGCCGGTGTCATATTTTCCGACGTCTTTGAAGCGATGAGATCATTTCGCTTATGTTTTCCTCTCCCCTCCTCGACACATTAAATCCAAACCGTGTATCGGCAATGCTTTTTCCAGAGGTCTAACTTCTATCAGACCGAATGTCATATCCGTTATCTAATTTAAAAAAGCAAACATTCTACTTGAATTATTAGAATTATTATTTCTACGATTAGAATCACGTACAGCTAACAGAAGACAGGAATTTTAACTGATGAATGAGGATAGATCTTTATTGTCGTCAAGCATGAGAATCAAGGTAATTTTCAGTAATTTTTCGTTTAAATTAATTTCCTCGAGCGTCAGATATTTGTCAGTAATCTTCAAATACAGTTTTTTATGAGAACTCATGTCAAATGCTAATGCAAATCAGCACTACGTTCATGTACTCAAAAATGCAGGAAACATTTTTTCAGATTTATAACCATCACAAACGAAACTTGTCAAAACATGCAAACACACAGTAGCAGTGACTATTATTGCGAAAGAAAAGTTCGCATGATTCGCTTTAAAAAAAATTCGCGTTTTTTTAAGAATAACGTGTTTTTACAGAGAAAATTAATTTGGCGCTTGTAATCTTTGTACCTTTCGAAATTAATTAATGTCACCTATAAAAAACGTATTTTTTAAGATAATTAATTCGTCGCTCATAAAAATCCGTGTTTTTCAAAGACAAATTCATGTAGCAGAAATGCTCATATTTGCAGTTCAAGATTAAAAAAGATTTATCGCCGGCAGCCTCAGGACTCTTCTCGAAGTCACAGCCCGAGCATGCACCGCTCATCGCCATCGTTTTCCCACACCTTCTTAGGAACATCAGAGTAAAATAGTCATGAGGAATTTCGCACGCTGACAATATAAAAAACAAACTGTCTGAAAAGCCGCAGAATATCATGCACTTCAACGCTGAAATTGCAACGGGCAGGGTAAAAATTTTAAGGAAATTCAATTTCAAATAGTTTCCAAAGTTCCCATATTTGTTCTGTTTTCATGGCGAATGTCCTCGCACCAAATAGAGCAGCAACTAGATATCCCATTTTTGCAGAATTAACGCACACTGCTTTAAGTACAATTCTCGGCTTCCAGCGCTGGTCGAAATGTTTCTTTAACCAAGCATTCCCAAGTCGGCTCTTTGAAATGGAACTGCAGCGCAACTACACTGATGGCGCTCTTAAGGTTGCGCCACGCTGTGTCTCTACTAAGTACGCTATTTCCAAGGGAAGCGAGTCGCAACAAAAATATGGTCTCAATGTCATCGTTGGGTGTGCATAGGCAGAGTGAGCCCTGAATAGTCTCATCAACGATTATTTTAAATTCCTACGATGAAATTGAGACTTGAAGTATGTGTGAATATACTAATATTTTATATAGATTATGAAAGTATTTGGATTGTGTCGAGTTGAGTCGTACTAGAAAAGGCAAAAGTATGCAATGCGAAACCAAAAATTTTGCTGTTACTTTTTATGGACGAAACGAGCAATGCATGATTTGTTCCTTTTTCCTTATCACTGAGCTCTCACGATCAAGCCGAAGAATCACAGTGGTGATTTCCAGAGCAAGTTAGAGGACAGAAATGTAGAAACGAGCGAGCTGGAAGAGATTATAATCCATACGTGGACCAAACTGGTCTCACAAAATAGTTTATATTTTAAGTTTTAAGCAGAAGCAGAGACAACTTGCTGGTGTACGTCGAACAAAAATGGTTAGATTCGTTAAATTATACCCACAGCAAATGAAATTAAACTTTAAAGATCACGAAAGCTCCTTCAGGAACTAAGAGCCAAAATGTTGTCAAAAATTATTTCACTAAGTATCTGTCCTTGGGCCTCACCTATTTTTAGTCTTTATCAACGAAATAGTTACATCTACTTTATTTTTAAAATTCATACTTTTTGTCGACGACAGCAAGCTTTCTACGGCTCTTACTGAGGAAAATCTCATTTTAATTGCCGGGAGAACAAATAACGAAGTGTAAAAGGTTTTAATGTGGCCCAAAACTAATAAAATAAGACTCAACATCGATAAGATAAAATGCATTATATTCTCATACAAGTGGAATGCGTTTTTCCCACGCATTAAGAATGGTGGTGATGAAATTGAAAAAAAACAAATCTAGTAAGTTAATGTGCATTATAATTTATGAACACCTGACCTTCAAGGAGCATATTGCACAGATCATTGCTAAATTATCAAAATCTGTAGGAATCATTAACAGATAAAATGAAGCCTGGAGCCGGTTTGGAAATACAATACTTTATCGAACTCTTATTTCGTCACATTTATAGTACCTAATAAAAGCTTGGCACGGAACCTAGTAAAATAAAACCAATTTACTCTTTGCGCTGCAAAAATTAGCCATTAGAACGGTAAGAAAATTAGAATATAATAATCATACGAGTGATTCCTTCAAAAGTTTAAAAATAATTATGCAGCTGGATCTCTATGAGCATGTGTAATTTAGTGCGTAAAACATTGACAAATTAGGGCGACAAAGACCTTAAACAATAGTAATTGCACAAATTGGCCATCATGATCATACAACCCGAAATAGAAAATACTTCATACTTCCTGGTAATCTAAAAGTTTGGTTACAAGACAGTGTGCTCTACATTGGAACCAAGACTTGAAATTCGATCCCTGCTGAGATCCACGAAAAAATTCATTTCAAAACTTTCAAAACTAATCTTAAATCCCTATTTCTATCAGAATATTAATCACATAAGGTAATCAAGTCAAATATATTCTGTTATACGATTCATCTTTAGAGGGTACTACCATGTTACTCCATGTACTTCTAAAGAAATTACCTTCAAACAAATGTGCTGCAAGCTTTTTAAAATATCGTAAACAACGGCCAGCATCACTGGAATTGCTCTGCCCCATCGGCGAAAGAGTCGAAATTAAAGCGAGCTGCCAACTGAGTCGATATTGAAGAGTGCTGTCAACAGAGTCGATTTCAAAGCGTGCTGCCCACAATGCCACCGCATTAATAGAAAAACATATCACAACGCCATAAATTAGAAAAATTCACTTCAACTTTGTCGTCGGAAGATATTGTGGAAATTTGCCAAACATCCGAAGTCACAGAGTGCCCTGACTTTGAACCTGTAGCGCAGTGGCCCACATCTTCACAAGACTTTACTGTGGTCATCACATCACACACTCAAAAGACCTGCAATTCACCTCGTACTCCAATCGCATCACACACCGCATTTTAGCAGATAAGTGACAGCAATAATTTCTAGGGGCCTGACTTTAACGGTTTGCTTTGCATGAAGTACAGTTTCAATTTCGCAGCAAATTACTGCCGCACTATACACGGCACACAAGTTCATTGTATTCGAGACAGCTGACGAATTATTCCTCGCATCATAATTCAAAAACGCTGTCAGGTTGTGAAATTGCGAGCAATTAAACTAAATGGAAACTTAGCCACCGCGGTTCTGCCGCCACTCCCGACTCGCTGCAACATTAGTTGCGCTCCAGCCAGATTTGCTCAGAAATTCAAATCAAATCCTAAACCTCAAGGTTCCATTTTTGTTGGCTTCAGGTTTTGGTTGTTGCTTCGTGAGTCTGAGTGAGTTATGCTACTTGGAAGTAAATAATTTGGAATTCATGTCCATTTGAAATCCTGTGTCAATACTCATTCAGCTTGAAATGAACGTTCTTTTGAAATTCAGCCGACTATTTCTTTCATTTTTTGCATAAAGACGCACCTCCTTTGTTGATTGTTACATTTTTATGCTTTCTCTTAGAAATTCCCAAGCAAATGAAGTTTTCTAACGCTTTCTTATCAGTAACGACCAGCAACTGCTCGTATGACTTCATCATTATCTCGAGCGATGCAAGACATTGGCTCAAAATCCCTTAAAAGAACCTAGCTATACATAGAGAGCTGCCATAGCTGTTGGGATATGAAAATGTGTTGAGAAGAGCGTTAGAATCAGATTGAATCTTTGATACCCTAATTCTCCTATTTTGTCTTCCTTTGGATGATATTTAGCCACAAAAAAGCACAGCATATGGCAATGGGCAGGTTTGTGATTTATTCCTCGTATTCCTCATGGGAATTTAACTATTTTATTGATGGAATTAGCACTTCCGGGAAAAAATGTGCATTTTCGAGTTAGAATTAAGTAGGCATTTTTTGTGTGGAAGTAAGATAAGTTTTTTGCATTGTTAAGGACCATCTTTTTCGGTCAATTGCAATCCTGTTTTTCAGCACCTACCAGTTTCTTTTCCAACTTTTATCTTGTTTCATAAATTTATTTCCTAATTTTATGTTTCCATGCACCTTGTGCATCGATAGTGCATTTCCTTCATTTCATATTAAATGCTGCCTTCCTCCTTTCTCTCTTCGAAACGCCTTTGTTACTGTCAGGGAGGCTTATTCTAACATGTAGTCTAACTTTCATAATGAAATTTTATCGGAAAAACGTAAAATTTTCCTACTTTTTCGCCAAGGAAGAAGAAAATTTTGCGAACGTATCACTGCATGACGCGCTGCAGAAAATGGAGGTCGAGCGAAGGATGAAAGAGAATACTTCAGATGCAACTCCAGCTCAGGCAAATCTGCTTACCTCGACCACACTCAGACGTCTAGATGCTGCCTGACTTTTTAAAAATGTTTATCTCACATTTCCATAACTTATCCAGCCTATTGTTCAAGAAGCAGTTTTGCAGGAAGTTGTTTGTGCAAATTTGCTTTGTGAACGCCCTGCAACAACGTCAGAATGGAGAAGGGCGACCCTGCGTGTCTATGTAGTTCGTGCTTAAGGATAGCTTGCGTTCAGTGTCTCCGATTTTCGAAACCATTTTCTTCTGCACAAAATTCAAGCTTTTATGAACTCATTTTACATTTTCACCACTTTCAATCATTTTTATTGGAATTTTAAAATCTCACCTACCTGATAGCAACGCAGGATTTCCTTAGCACACCCCTCAGAGGGATGCAACTTTTAAATCCATGGGAATTAGTGCTCTCATGGAAAATATGTGAGGTCCCGAGCTAAAGGATTTATAGGAAAAATTAGGATTTTTGTTTGTTTCCCTTCACTAAAAATGGGAGTCCTGAAGGCCTACTTGTGGCTGAGTTAACTTGACAGTACCTCCCCTAGGGGTACCAGCCCTCAACCGTGGGATAGACAAATCCAATAAATTTGTTGCCTATCCTATGTCTCTTGAGAGGTTTTATGTCTAAAGAAATATATTTTTCAAAATGTAACTGACGAAAAAGAAGTATCTAGTAATCATTACATAAGAAGACCGTTGTTAATTTCAATTCAGCTTATTTGATCGGAAAAATTACCGAAGAAAAGAAGAAGATATTTGTATGAGTTACATCACGAAAAGTATTTTGCTCGTAATAATGAAGAATTAAAATTCAACCATAAACATAGACTGGAAATAAATTTGCTCATCCATGATTTACCTTAAGATTATTTTCATAGGGGATGCCCTCAACTTGCTATTAAAAGCCGAATGAAGTTTAAAAACGAGCTAGGAATTCAAAATGCAGAAGTCAAAATTAACACAGTTTTAGTTTAAGATTTGAATTTTAACACCAGCAATTTTCTCACAAGCCACATTTGCACAGTGTTGTCTAATATAATTAAAGAACACGAAGATGAGCAAAAGAATTTACTGTAATCGAACTAACAGTTCTCTTTAATAAAGACGAAATTTGATACTCTCCAAACCACAGTACTAAAGCCATAATTTTTGTGGTCTTGCAGCAGAATTTCTTGAAGGAAAACTGAAAAAGTTGTCAAAACGTACGATACAAACATGAAACCAACACTACCAGCACACTGACTCCGAGCGGTTCTATGGCCCGGAACTGCACATCATACAGCTTAAGCAGGCGGAGCAATATTGAGCTCAATCTTTGCGTAGAATTAGAGCAGTGCAAAGCAGAAGCTGACTTTTTTGATGCAAGGGCAATAGAAGACCCAACTTCCTACGTCAATACTTTAACTGTCATCCTGGACACACTAGCGCTCCTTTACGAGCTACCAACCCTCTTCTCACAAAAACTTTAAGGGGAACAAAGCACACGGAAAATGGCAACCGAGGCAATTGCAGCGCTGAAGTGTTGCGCAATTTGTCTTGTGTCATTGTCTGCCATGCAATGAAGAAAGTTAGTCGTTTAGAGAAGTTTTTGCTCCTGCACCATCGCGAGACTGCATGCAGAGTACGCGAGCTGCGGCAACTCTTGTCAATCTTGCATTGCATGCGCCTTCTTGTGAGAGCCGCAGTAACTTTCAGGTTCGCATCATACGTCGCAAGAGCCTCATGCAAGGAGACTAACACGCGCCTCTAAATAAAGAATTTACCGTCTACTGAGAGTCGTATTAGATGCGGTTCGCAGAGGGAGATTTAGGGAATTAGCTAGCTCTACAGCAGCTTGATGTTCTCAGAGAGTAGCTGGATGTCTATGGGTACATCGGTCTTCTGTATCTTGGGAGTGAAATGTATTCTTCATACATTTGAGGATTTATTTTAGCAAATATTTTCATCCGTGGGCACTTCAGATGTATGGGCGTTTGAGTCAAGTGCTTACACGATTTTCGGGTTAAGTTAAAGATTTAACGTTGAAATAATGAAAACAATCGTAAAACATATGATCATTCATTTAAATAATTAGATGACCAGTTGTTTCAGCGACAAAAAGATTAAGACTCAAATGACATGAGCATTGAAATTTTTCAGCTGTAGTGAAATAATGCATGACATAAAACGTACTTGGAAAACAAGGTTACAGTACATGTGCGAGCATCAAAATGTTATAATGAAAAATTTTCAGCGTAATTCAGCAGGGTGAATTTCAATGAAATTCGAATCCTTTTTACGAGATTCAATTGAGCTAATACTTAGCAAAAACACCTCGCAACGATAAAGCCTGTTCATTGAGAGTTCTACCAAGCTCGTCCCCAATTTTCAGTTCTCTGACCAATTAACAGAGCAGGGAGTAGCCAAGGGCCCTACGTAATGGCGCAGAATTACACGAAACGCCCCAAAACCTTTTACCATCTGAAATTTGCTGCTCAATGAACAGTTATTATACCTACTTTCCTTGTACTAGTACAGGCATAAGGTTGTCACCGACGCATCACAATGAGAAAAGAACTGCCACGCAAAAGTAAGCATTAAAGAACACATTAGGGTAAAAATTAGACAAGATATGAAATCTATTAGTAATGTTTGAAAAAAGTGGATCATGGAATTCACTTAGACGGTAAAGAATTGTATCCCAGTGGAAGGAATCTGTTTTCGAAAAGTTAGATGACAAGCGAGGAAAAGATAAATTCTTCGCAATTAACGTAAATGAGCTTCGGGGCAGAAAATTCCTCATGTTTATTGCCGATGGTGACACAACTTTGACAAGAAAAATCTTCTGTAAGAAATTTTTTGCACACTTCAGGAACGTATGGATTGAAATGAACCCTTATTGAACCAATTCGCTGAGTAAATACGTTGAAAATTACATGCATCTCGGTATTATCTGCATGTAAAGATTTGCTTAAAAAAATTTCATGCAGTAGCCCTTGCTAATTAATGCTAGCTTGCAGTCCCAGTACCAGTACAGTTCTCGTCCAAATTATATCCAGGAATCAGAAGAAATGTCTTTAAAGAAGTCAAGTATCGAATGAGCCACAACATAATGTACCATCACATCATAAAGTTCTGAAACTGAATGTTTAAGTGAAATTTGCATCTGAATGACACTGACTTACTTGCATGTGTATATTAATTTCATGCTAGTGCACTTCAAGTTAGAGCGAATGCTAAGAACGTGCATCAAATTGAGTCGCTTCGTTTGTCCAAATTATGAATTGTTTGGTGAACTATCTTAAACTAAAAACACTAACTTGAGGAATTTGATGTATGACCAACTAGTTTTCCTAAACAAGAACGTTGCTGAAATAATACCTCAAAATTCTCTCAGAACTCCTTGTTGTAATAAAGACTCCCAACAAAAACACCACAAAACCACGCCGTAAAATATGAATTCGCCGTAAAAATCTAGCCAGAGGCCACGCAGCTCGCAAACAAGATCCACAACCCCAGCGTTGAGCTGGCGCTGCATCTTCCACGAGCTCGCCGAGTCCTCTGGAGGGCAATGATGTCCATCAGTTCGGACAACTGGCAAGCTTCTTATCGCCGCGCAGTCTCTGAGCTTGTTTCGACCAGCCGCCAGTGCGGTCTCGGAGGCTTCGCGCTACATTGAACCGAAGCGACGTTCCGGCCTAACAACGTCCGTTCTCACGCGTTTTGTTTCTCGTCAACGAAGCGCGAACTAACAGACATCTGTAGCCTTGCTACATGAGAATTTACAGTACAATTAATACCACAGACAAAGTCAAATTTGGGACGCTTTTCTTTCTAGAAGCTGATGTCAGTTATATGAAATACAGCAGTAAGTTAAAGTTGGCAAGACTTGTTCAGTTTATCATACATGTCAATTTTGCCCTACAGATTCTAATGAGCGCTTTTTCAGTTAAACTAACAATTGATTAGATATTTTAAAGACACAATTTTACTAAAGTTCCTCCGAAATTCCAAAAAAATGATATCGTAACTTGTTATCTAGCACAGATTGGATTCCTCACCGAATCAAATCTGCCGGGCTATGGCGTATTGGATTTGATTCAACAGCCGCAAGAACTCCATGAGAATACAAAGGCAATACGAAGCATTTCTTATGAGGACGGGGAGAAACTTCACAGAATAGGTCGAGTCACAAATTGCTCCCTTGCCGCCAGTTTGCTTGTCTGAGTCAACAACAAGGAATGGGCAGTCTAAACCAGCCGCCAAATTGGCCAATTTCTCAGTGAAGTATTCAAAGTTAGCCTTTTCTAAAATAAGATTTAGCAATGAAAAATACTCATTGTGTAGCAAAACTGTAGTGACCACATGATGAGCACGTTTGTAACTAAATTTTAGCTTAAAAAGAAGGAAATTGAGAATTTTGAAGCAAAAATGTCAGTCTGGCAGACCTAGTTGAGCCTAAAGCAGCGACCGCAAGGCTGCCTTGCCTAGCTGCTCCAGCAGCTGTTGGTGCTCGTTGAAAAACTGCGGCAGTTGCGACAGCCCTGCGCTGTCGAACGATGTTTATCGTAGTGGCCAACTGTGCCAAGTTTATCGTGCTGAACACGCCACAATTGCTCCTCTTATGAATGCCGCTGCGAAAAATGGCAACCCGACAGAGCGCGCGCAGAGCCTCGTATGAGCGATCAGTTTCCACCGCAGGTCTCTCATGCAAAATGGGTTCATGAAACGCACGAACAAAAATTGCCATATGCTGTGTGTGACGGTAGCTTTGGTTTTCGTGCTATATGGGTATGTTTCTTCTGTGGAGGTTGGCGACGGCTAATACTTAAATTTCTTGATTCCAATTTTTGTTCTAAAAGTGCGAGGTAACTTGTAACTTGTTCTGCCAGAAATCGGTGCCAGAAATCGGTTAAAAGTATCACAATTTGAACTCTACAATCTGATGGCCGGATCAATGTGTTAAAAGAATATTTGTGATCGAATTTATCGAGGTACTTAAAGGCCATATCAAAGTATGTAGATAGAGAAGAGTGGTGGTAGAATACTGTGGATGTAATGAACATTGGGTTTTCGTATCTTTCGGTCAACTCCTTTAGTAAAATTTATGATTGGACTTCAAATCAATGCGTAAGCGTTCTGAACGCTCAAGCAAATTGAATTAGATTAGATTTTATTAAGTTGAAGATTCCTCAACCAAAAGAGTGTTGATGCCAAAGCAAGAAGGTAGCAAGCCTCATTTAGTTTGTAATTGAAACAGGGAATCTGATCACACGCTGCGGATAGAAACAGCAAAATTAAACAAAGTTCATAAAACGAAATGAATGTTGAAGAAGAAAGTAATAAGTACTGATAAAAGGACAGAAAGGAATCGAAAAAATGGTCCGTAACAATACAAAACCTAATTCTATAACAACAAAAGGCATGCTTACCAGAACTATAGCTCTGAACCTCACATCTTCCTCGTGGATTTGCTAATTCCCATAAATGCAATGCTTGCATCCCCCTGAGAGGTGTACGCGCTAGCATTCCGCCTACAGATGGTGGTTGCAATATTTAAGAAAAATAATGGCTCTTCGTTTGTTTTCCTCCGGACATCGACGTGTTACCTGTCTCATCCGAAATGAACGAGCTCCAGATATTAACCTAGACAGACTGGTTTTTGCTCATATTAACGTTCATTCAGCCACCTTTGCTGGACTGGCAAAAAAGTTTCAGGGCATCGCGGACATCAGAATCAGAAATTTCATGGAATGTATTAAGGTGCAATTAAATAAAAAATAGATTGCATTCCAGCTCTTCATAGATGCGCAGTTTAAAATCCACAAAAGCGAAGGGTGAACTTGATTTGTTCTTTCTATTCCACTCGACAGTGCTGCACGAGTTGCACTGCTTCCCGTCATGTCTTGATTTGCTTATTGAACACACCTTACTCATCCAAATTTCTGTTTAGAGTCGATGAATTCTATTTTTAAGTTCATGAAGAAGTGCTTGTTTTCTTAATAAGTAACGACGTGTCAAATGATGTTCGAAATTCAGTTTTATACTCGTGTTGAAAGATTCACAAAAAGTTTTCTACGTGAATGAAAAATTGAAGGCCTCAAATTCTGGGCAAGTTAACTTCTTTGCAATTTGTTTTCGTGCAAATTACTTGCATTTCAGTGATAAATTAAAATCAAAATATATTTCGAGTAACCATATGCTGATTTAGAATTAGGAGTAGACGAGGTATGAAAAGCCTTAACCCACGTGTTCACGTCAAAGATGTTTCCATTTTGGAAATTAGGGCATGTGATTGACAAAGAATTATAGAATGAGGTAAATAAACATTTTAAGAAAAACACTTGCATAGGAGATCAACTGCACCTTATATCTGGCGAAAGTACGACAGTATTTGAATTACTGTACAACAATTTTCGTTCTCTTCAAGAGTAAGCCAAGCCGCTTGTTACACCGACGAGGACGGCCATTTCCAGCATATTTTCTCACCAGACGTTCATAAGCCCTACTCGCCCATAGGGATTTAATTCTCTAACTTACACCGGGGAGAAATTTCCACTAGCATGTCATGTTATCAATTCAACACTCTTGACTTCAGAACGCTAAAATTCGAAGAGACTTGTGCAAAAGGCATGTGCACGATTCGCTGGACACAAAGTGAAATAAATGAACTAAGGGAATAAATCATAACGATAAAATACAGCTCATGACTTCCAGCTACGGGAGTACTGCAGGGGAGCACAAAATCTCCATTTAGATAAGCTGACAAGGACAGACTTTGGTATATTTCCCCTTCCAGCGCCGGCGCTGTTTCCAACAAACACCGAAGTCTGAATACAGATATTTTCAGCGCACCCTTCCACAGGAGAGCAGGGATTGAAAACTTTGTTTCTATTGCTGCCACGAGTGATGTCATCGACGCAAAATTGGGAGCCGTCTCTTGGTGTTTGAGCCTTCAGAGAATGGAGGATTAGGTGGTAAATTAACGTAAAACTTATCGGTGGTGTCAATTACTACGTCAATCACTACAGTTATCTTGGTCTCCAAAGATTAAGAGTCCAATTTTTCACTGTGTCAAATTAGTGTATTACATTCTAATCACAGAAAAATTAATCACAGCATTCACAACAATAATCAGAAGCCAATATCAATAAAATTGCTATGATGGGAATTTAGTATATTTGTTACGTTTTTCCTGTTTTTGAGTCAAGCAACGAAATAATGGTGAACGGTGTTGAATAGGTTATGAGGGTAAAATTTCCCTTGGTCACACGTACTCGCCATTGCTCTTTCAAGTGGTGGAGAGAAGTAACGAACATTTAAATTATTTCAAAGTCAGAGCAGATTGGTCTGTTGCATTTCACACCCACTTGTTTCATTCATGCCACCATGACACCAAACCAGCGGCTCAGCTCGGCTGCTACGAAATAATAGTCGAAAAACATGCGGCTTCTTGTGCTTGTTTTTTCTCAAAGTGCATCATTAAATATTTTGACAGAATTGTACAGGCATGTGTTCATTTTCACCAGAATAAAAATCCATAAAAATTGCAGGCCTAATATTGGATGAAAGAAAATGAAGAAATGATTGAATTACCTTTAGAGAGCTAGAAAGATCAGTTCAGAATTCTTGAATTAAATTCACCTGCTCAGCTAAAGTGCATGTGTCTCAGTAAAAATAAAGAAAATGCAATCATAAAGGCTCGCGACACAAACAGTATATCCTGTTATTCATTGCCCCTTGGCTCTATGTGCGACTAAGCAATTTGGAATAACTGAATTTATTATTGAAATCATCACTGAGTTCAGTGCTGAACTGTAACAGTTCTAATAGGAATGATGTCTTTGATATGAATCCTAGAATTGAGCTCCAGGCTTTTAATTACATAGATCAAAATCCGTTTTCACAGCGACAAACAAGTGTGGCAAACCCCACAAGGCTGCACTGTGAGGTCAGACCAGCAAGAGCAGTCATGAACAAAGGTCTCTCCAACATCACAGGCTGGCGTAATATCCGCTGGCTTCGAAGAGTCTTCGGTTCTCCAGGACTGCATGCGCCCTCAAATGGCTCATCTTAGCAGCCATTTACCGGTGACCGGCGCTTGCGTGGCTAACTTGTTAGGCACGAGATGCTGCGGTGATGAACCCTCATTCGTGGGACACTTTATAGGCTTGGGGTCATCTGAAGAGGCCTCTCAGGGAAGGCATTTAGCTGGAGTTACGCAAGGCTGTCCGCTGTATTGGGTTCGTTGTATCCTTGCAAGTTTATTAAAGTATGAGAAACTCCTTACGTTTGAAGATCAAGGTACCTGAACTTGCCGTCACTTGACCTGAGTCCTGGTAAGCATTCTGGAGCTCTTGTCCAGCAGTGATGAAACTGCGGCTGGCCTAGTCTATGGCTTTATCCACTCCAGTACTCTGTCGATGGTTTTGAGTGCAGATCGCGTGAACAAGTTCTGTTCTGAAGTGCCCTAGTGTGTCGTTGGAATATCGGAAATGAAGACGAAAGAATATATTTCCTTTTCAACTTGAAGAAGGTTTTCAGCAAAACAAACAATAAGAGATGCAAGTGTCCTCCAGTGAATTGCTATTATAATAGAATTACTTTTCTCTTGGTCACTACAATAGCATGCGGACTAATTTTGACGCGCAGAATTACATCACAAATTGAAGCATGTTACGAAATAAAATAGACTATGAGCAACAGACAGGATAGCACACGTTACAAAAATACTCTTACCTTGCGTTTAATCTGAGAATTTGCTAAGACAGTTGAGTGGTCTTGGTTGAAAATGATCACGAAACACTGAAAACAGCTGAAGAAACACGATGTTGGAGAGTGAATCATGTAAAATGTCTCAACTTATCAATTACACGATACAATTTATGAAAGCCATAACCTTCATCGTTCACAGTCTCCTTCATAATTTTTCCACCTTCCAGTGCAAAGCTGTCCACTGCTTCGCTGGTCCACATCACAGAGGCACTTTCGGCGCAGTGAGGGGCCGAGCAGCAGTCGGGCTTGCTACGCAAGTTACCGCACAACTCCTCAACAGAGCAGCTCAGCTCAAGCCACGGTAGAACCATCATGGCTCAACTCTGCAATCTGCTTTACGGCCCCAGCTGTCCGAGCTGTTGTCTTTGGGGACTGGACCAGTCAGGAGTCAAACTGCAGGGTACTGAAGTAATGTACTCACGAGATGGAGTGTTTTGATTCGATGTGCTTAGAATAGGAATCAGAGGGGGAGAACTCGGTGGAAGTGATTGCAGTAACGAAGTGAGGACGGGATAAAATTTGCAGACGTAAAGAAAAATCTGAAGCACTTCCATGAGACTTGAGGTCAGAAAGGATAGGACACCGCTTAAAAAGTCTCGTACGAATTGTTTAATAACAATTTTTTGCTTGTAACCTCAGTTGCCGTCATCGGGATGACCTATTGCTGATATACACAGACTGAATGTTTTAATAAGAGCAAGGGAGAGAAAACGAAAGAAAAATGTGCAGCTGCACAAAGTAAAACGCGCACCAGCTTCGCAATGTAAGTTGTCAACAACGAAGAATTAACATCGCGTTGAAAATCGGAGCAAAGTAGAAAGGTTGTTTGCTGAAAGCTCTCAGCTGCAATATCGACCATACTATTAGCAGACCGAAATGCCTGTCAGTTGCTGATACAAATTTAAAAAAAGTTCCTGCGAGTTCGTCCACCGAGGAATTTCATGAATTTTTCATGGAAAAGACTGCAAAACATGTCATGAGTGCATGAGAAGACAACATGGGGGCAATGAATTTTAGGTCGTTCCTTTCCCTTCGACATTAGATAAAAATACTCTGCGTTCCGTTGGGGCCTGAAGACCGATCAAGAAGCGGCACCAAACAGGTTCGCTAGGAGCAAAATGGTATTATCCCAACTGTTTATGATATCAAACGACACCACAGATCTTCCTGTCTTACAGGACAGTCTTCAAATGGCCGTTTATAGGGCGTGAGAAAGGATCTTTTCTTTCGATGCGAGTCTATACGCCGCGCTTTCGAAAAAGGTTTGACGTAGAACTTACGGTTTAATTCTTAGTCGAACTTACAAAGTTACAGATCGAAACATTGAAAGTATTTCAAGATTTCGAGGGTTAAAAATAAATAAAATAGTGCATTGTAAGCGGAACTAATCAATGAATGCTCATGTCTTCGTATCTTCCTTTAAGCAAGTAAAAATTTCATTTCAAACGGTGCTAGGTTGGTCATCTCATAGTTTGGATAAAAATTTTCACGATTTCGCTCCTAAATATGGAAGCAAATGTATATTGAAAAAGTTTTATTTATCGTTCATTGATTGCATTAAAAACTTGTTTTTTTAAAAAACCTTACTTTCGTTCGTATAATAGTTCTACCATACGCACATATTCAAAATAAATTTTCCAGAACCAAAACTATTCATTTATATCCCTATTGAATTAGAAGAGAAGATATGAAAGTCTAATATAAAGTAAATGCTATTATAACGATAAAAAAATTTATGCTTGAGCTGCATATCTCACTGGAAGAACAAAACAGTTCACCACACCTCGTCTAACATAACGGCTCTGCTTGTACTCTGCTTAAAATAGGTTCACGTGCAAAAAACGAGTCATATTTATCCTAAGTAAAAGTTTCGTAACTCGTACAGAGAACTGTTACTAATCAGTCAGGGTAGTCCACAGATTAGTTAGACTTGCACAATGTTCAGCAAGTCGCACGGACTTGATCAGTTCCGCAGGGCACCAAGAGCCCAACACATGTATGACAATCAGCGAGTGGAGCGAACAAGCTGTCACCGGATAAAGGATTTAATTCTCCTTGTGAACAAATTGGAATTCCATTCTCTTCTCCGGAGAGCAATTTGAAATAGAGCCCTACTAAAATTCAGAAAGTCTTTTCATACCGTGCTGCTGCAATATAACAAACACTACGCAAATGAAAAGTGTTGATTTCCCTAGCTGCGCTCACTCACACTTGTCATTTAGGAAGCACAAAGCATTAGATTCCTTAAAATGAAGCTCCAGTCTGCGTTGGTTGGAACGCTAACACTCTGGTTCGGCGCTGTGGAAGGTTTGGATCTAGTTTGAGATTGTTCTGCTATGTGAATAGAATAACAAAAACAAATCTCACAAGAAATTCGTTCATTACACTTTGGACGGAATGAGACTTAGGTTATTTGCGACCAGAGATGTGCGACACTCAACAATTATGATTATTTTGATGAACCTTATTAGTGTATTTGTTTGGAAAACACCCGTGTGCACTGAAAGGAATAATAGCCCTATTTTGAAATATCTAGGTGCATCTGACGTTTGTCCCAAAACCGAGACAAGCAGATGCATTGTCAATGAGGCAATTGAAATTAGAATGCAAACCAGTGTCTCCAGACCTGATTTAGAGATGCTCCAGTGTCTCATCAATGAGATACTTGGGCTTCAGTTTGATGCGTTTATTACTAGTGTCTGACCGAAAACTCAACGGATATTAAGCATAGCATTGCACTACTTTGAATGTTTGACGCTCCCATTACCTTCAGTTTCACTGTTAATTAGAAACGTTTTCGAATGTTCTGGAGAGCAGCGACAGATACTGCTGGAGACAGCAGATGTAGGTGAACTGCTGGAGAGGAGTAGCAGGAGCTGCTGTGGTCACCAGTTGTAAGACCTACTGATACTACCTGCGTAATTTCGTTCTGTTCCGCTAAGTGCAGTAGCGGTTCTTTGATTAGCTTCTACTTTAGTTTTTAAGAGTGAAACTCTGAGTAGAAGTCGGAACGTTTTTAATAGAAAATAAATTGGTACATCTTACATTTACTGAAAAACTTGAATGACTAGAGTTAGAGTTGAGGGGTGACTAAGCCGCTACATTATCATTGCTAATAAAACATAGGCAGCACTTTGAGACACTTAGCGCTCATCGAAAGGTCGCACTTCCGATGAGACAACTGCTTTCTCTTCTAGATGTTCTGGCTACCTATGAAACACCTGATTAGCCATAAGGCACTTAGAGAGGCAAACATTTTTTTCAGTGTGTCTGATGCACATCTGGTGGTTTTAATGAACCCGAGATGTAAAACGGGGACTTACTATTCCTGTTTTCCTCAGTCTATGAATTTCTGTGGATTGATTGATTATAAGTTAGTTTCAGTCTCCCCTAACACAACAAAGATGTTCAAAAATAGGAAGGATAAAGACACCATTTAGGATGGAGTTAATGGAACGCGGAATCTATGCACAAGATTCACACCCGCACAGGATCCCCTGCGCAAAGAAACAGAAAGCTGAGAAGGAAGGTTAGCCAACAAGATAAAAGTTGAAGAGAATCAGAGGCGCTGAAAAACAAAACAGCAGTGAACCGAAAATAGATAGTCCTGGACCAAACGACAAACAAATTTTATTTCAAGAAAAGGATGGTCTACTTAACTCTCAGCTCGGATTCTCACGTTTTCCCCCTGGGAGTGCTAATTGCCCCACACACACACACACACACACACACACTAGTTGAATCCTCCTGAGGAGGAATTTCTGTGGAACACTTCCTTGCCGCGAGAACACTCTGATTTTCACAATACGTTACTCTCCTTAGTAAAATACTTCGAAAATATGTATAGTGCCGACCTAAAAAGTTCTTTTTATACTCTTCGGGGGCAGGCAAGAAATTTACCTATAGTGTGAACCTAAAAATTTATTTTTATAATTTACCGGGGCGGAGCCAAGAATGATCAAAAACCAACTCAGAGGAACACATGTATAGTTTCACAATTGGGTCACAAGTAACCATTGCAAGCAAACCCACAGAAAAATGCATCACATTTTCTGCTCACAACAGGGTCACCGGTAGCCTTGCTCAATCTCATGGGTCGGAAGACGAGAGCTTCCACACCTGGAGAGACGGCCCTAATGCCTGCGCGGCGTCTCTCTACAGCCTTGTGAGCTGCCTCGCTTAGCACCAGCCCTGCCCCTGAGCTCTCAGCCAAATGAAGCTCCCGTCTCTGCTTGCGAGCGAAGATAATTCTGCACCACACCGCGTTCTCGCACAGGTCAGGAGGGAGTAGTGGCAAGCAGGGTGAAATCGAAGGTTGGATCTGTTTTTGCTCAACACGAGTAGCTGTATTTTATTCTATGAAGGTCAGCGTTGTTGTTTTTGAGTTTGTGCCAGTGTTCAACCAATGTGTCCAAAAGCTTTTAAAAACCTGATTAGAAGGCAAAGATGAGGAAACGAAAATGACGGGAAAAAGAAGAGAGGACAAAGAAAGAAGAAAATGAAGAAGTATACGAGGCGAAAAAATTACAAAAAAGTAAAGATTGGCTCGAGCCTGTATACGTTATACCCACCCTCGTTATCAGATAAAAGTACTTAAAGACTGAAAGAGGGAAAACTGTTGGAAGATATATACCAAGACACGGCAATAAAACAGAGCACATGAAGAAGAAAACACAGGGAAGGGAAGTTAAGGAATAGATATGAGGGTATAGGGCACAAAGAACAGCATAGAGAGAATAGGAGATAACAAGCAATGCGGCAGAGGGCGGCTGGATGCACGGCCATGAGATGCTGCCGAGAACAAAAGAGCTGCAAAAATCCCGTTCAGGAACGAGGCCTCGTGAGTCCAGCGTCCCTGCTACACACGAGCGACAGATGAGCGAGGACTTGGTTGAGCACGGAACTTACATTACGAGAAGATGAAAGCTGCCGCTGTAGGAGCAAATTGTGCGTCAAATTTAGCGCCAGTTGGCACCGATGTACGTACACTACACACGACAATGATTGTGCAGCTGCAATTATACCCTAAATATAGCAACGTCAGCATTATATCAACAGAATTTCACGTAAGAAAAACCAAAGGAAACGCTTATTAAGTGGGTCTAAAAAGTCTCATTGAACACTTTGTTGAGAAAAGATTACATTATCAATGAAATTAAGCCTCCCTAATCACAACAAAGGTGTTCCCAAGAAAAAAAGGAGGAAGACGCCATTTTGTATTGAAGTAAGGGAGCAAGGGAATCTATGCTCAAGATGTGCTCCTACACCTTACAAACAGTTAAAAGAAGCTTATGGAACAAGATTAAAGTCGAAGAATAAAGTAATATTACTAGAAAAAAGAAAGCAACAAACCTTAAAAATATAGTCCTTAGCAGAAGAAAAGACTTCTCTATTTCAACAAAATGAAGGCTTACTGAACCTTCAGCTTTTGGCTTGGTTGAGGGAATTTGTGACGCCAATACAGCAATAATTTCAATGAGCGCTGCTGAGAGCCTGGAATGGCATGCCGGAGATCTGAAGAGCCGAGTGAAGTATGCAGATGGGCTGGAATGCGAACAATGAACTTCAGCCGTGACATACTACGAGTTGAGTGACTTACAAGTTCAGTGAAGCGAGCAGAATTTCAAGTACTCCGCGATCTTACGAATTCTTCGCCCACATTCGCAGCGGATATAACAGAGCTCAGGTCGTGTTTCGGAAGGTGCTGATCTCGCGTGCGCCAATCGCTGGCTATTCATTGGCACAGTTGTGGCGTCGACTCGATTAGGTTAGATTACAACCACTAAATGTTGAGCAGACACAAGGGTTTTCTACATAAATACTAGAACAAAGTAAACAATCGTGGCGTCGACACGATGAGCTCGTGCTCCACTGCGAGAAAGGATCATGCTCAATAAGCATCTCATATGGAAATCCAATCCGTAATTTGTCATGGTGCGCGCACACCTGAGCGGTAAATCGATGTCATTTTAAATGAGGTTTATCGTTGAAAACACCACCAAAATTTTCATTTAAGTGTTCAGTTAAATTCATCCCTTTTGCATGATAATACGACAAATTCTGGAGGATGTTTATCTGGAGTTGAGACAGCGAGTTATAACATACCTTCGCTGTGGTGTGTGTCGTTGTTTGAAGGAATATTTTCAAAGGTTCAAAATGCATGCAAGTGTGAGTGAAAGTTTCACTTCTGTTCTACTTAAGCGCACCTTCATCTTTGACACGTGGGCTAAATTAAAACAAACACCTGCAACGAAACATTTTGAGATATTCATTAAATGAACATTTCAAATGATTCACGATAACACACACAACACTGGTGACGAATGAATTACCTGAACGACAGCTGTTCCAGTGGCCGCGTAGCTGATGTTTATTAACAGAAACCTCAAATCAACCATTAAATTTGTAACCTCCTTTGCCATCACTTCAAAGGAACTTCGATGATTTCTTGCTTTGTTAATTTCGTTAATAATTTCGTTAATAAACTACGGATGATCGCAAGAGGCGGGGACCCTCTTCTTCCTAATTCAAATAGAAACCATGGCAAATCAATTGACTATCTTAGTGTAGATTTAAAGGGATAGGAAATTTTAGGGTTAGAAGTGATGTTATTGGCTGGGAAATTATTAGTTTAGGGTTTCAATTTAATTCTCATCAAAGTGTCGTAGAGCAAATTCCATAGTTTGGTCTAACATCCAACAATGTCTCTACATGGAATTTCCCTACTTTCGAGCTTATCGTGGAAAACTTCCATTGAAATTAATTAAATTTCTAACCCTATAGCCTTTTCGAATCATTGATTCTGTCTCACACTAATCAATATATTCACTGTTGGTTGCAATCTAAACATTAAGATAACCTTTTATACAACTCTCTTTAGTTTGTAAATATAGTTGTGCAGTGAGCACAATGAGGCTCTGAGGACGCTGGTGTGACGACGCGTGCACTTACTGATATACTCGTGCGTCTGATTGACTAATAAATTGCACTTTTATATGAATTTAAATTCATCTCTTAGCGACGTGAACGTGTGTGTCCTAGATATGATTTATTGATTAAAAATTAGGGAAGTCTATGTATAGTCGCAGAGCAGCTGAGCAGGATGTGAGGTATTTCCTACTCAGTATTTTGGAAACATGCTTTTCCCTGTGATCTGTTGAATGATGATGGTTTTCGTATTTTACAGAACTGATGATGGAGCTGGTCGCAGAAACGTTTTCTATTTTTGTGTTTTTAAATAAAATGAGTAATATTATTAGCATTTTCTATTAAATATTTACTGAATCCGTGATTTAAGCTAATGAACATCTGTTTAGACATGACGATGGTCAATTTAAAATAGTCAAATGCTAATCCTGGGATAAATAATTATCCCTGCTTCCTTTAAAGCTAATTCTAAGTTAAACAACCAGATAAGCTCGTACCTTCTGAATATTGTTTGTGTCTTCTTAATTTTTACGTAATGCAATGTTTTAGATGAAATTGTTTTCTATAATTTTATACAAGGAACTCTGCCGAGTTTTCGCGTCTAAACATACTCTCAAACAATTTTTCTTTACTTGAAATGTTTTTCTAATATTTGTAAAAATAATCCCGAAACGTTCGTTTTTACTCAATGGTTCTGTTTTCTTACGTACGTCCTACCCTTCCTTTTTACACTAATTAAGAGAATTTCACATTCCTTCAGATTGAGTTCATTTAAATTGTACCACTGTTTCAGATAAGATTCTCCGCGATACAAAATCGTTTACGCATCTACTTGCGACTTTAAATAGTGTTAATATGAAAGTGCGGATATTTTGATGTGAAGCATTTAGTTTAGACTCGAATAACACCCCATTTCTGATCAAACGTTCGATGATAACCGTACAGTATCAATGATCGATGGCAAGGCACGAGGTTTGCACTGTTGCCTCACACACACAGCGGTACTGTCGCGATGAGCACGTCTCTCTCCTTTTGGTTTGGTCATAAATGATTTTGTTTTATTTCGTCGCGCCAAATAAAATGCACAAAATAGATAGCCAGAAAAAGTTTCCGCCTCTTAGAACAGCGAGTGCAATTTGCGCCTCATTCACGGGCCAAATGCGCTGTCGGATTTTATTACGAGTGTCGATCGAAGGCCATCAAAAATATAATCGAATTTTCGACGTGTCTCTGCTCGCACGCGTCACAGAGCGACGAGAGAAAGACTGATCTCCCGGCACGTACGACCAGAGGCAGCTGCAAGGTGTTCAGGCAGAAAAGCTCCAGATATTTTAAATAAAAAACGCACGACGTGTTATTTAAGTTATCCCTAGAAATCACTGACTACCCTGTAAGATAAACGTTATAAACTATGATTTCTCGTAAAAATTAATGGAAAAATCAGAGTTCAAATTCGTTTCGAGCCTCGCTAACAGCGTAGTTTACTTAAAATTATTGATGCTTCCAGCCGATCTCAACGACGACGTAAAATGTTTAGACAATCCAGTCATGAATCTTAACTAGACCGTCATGCAGTGCTGGAATTACTAAGTTTTTTATTTACTACAGGCTGAAACGATTGAAACCGATACGTCAATTCTTTGAACTCATCAGTAAAGGTAACTTTGCAGGAACTTAAAGCCAAATGAAATCTGGCACCTCAAACAAAATGAGGAAATAGCCGTGAGAAGACCACGCCTCGTCCGGTTTTAGGAGACTTTCATAGTAGGCAATAGAGGCAAATTACCGAGTGTAGTCTGGCAACCCTGCTATGATCCCAGACCGATGCCCGCTATGATCGAGATCATGGTTTGAGGCCATGAACGTTACTGCGTGTGCCACTGGCAGCAAAACGCTGCGTTGATCATCGGATTTGTTTCCACTTCCCGGCCTACTGTCATTCGTCTATAGCAGTGGTTTTCATTGCGTGGCTCGCGAGCTTTTAGCGGCTCGTGATAACTCAATTCATGGCTCGAAAAATATCTAAGTTATTTAATTAAAATATAATTTATAAAATGTACGCTAACTTGTAGTAGCTGCGGCTCTCTCAATCAACGTGTTTAACCAAAGTGGCTCTCTTGCTAAAATGAGTGAATAACATTGGTCTATAGGACTGCATTCTTGTCCGAAAACATGCGCCAAAATGTCCAGTTGTTATGTAACTGCAGCAATGCCCAGTTGTAACTGCAGTTTTCTTACTGTAATGGTCTAATCATAATATGGTTATGATTGCGTTGAGACAACTGCAAACAACCGCAACTGCGGTTGCTGACAATCGCATCTAGAAATGATTTTTGAGTAGTAAATGAAACCCAACTTATTTATGTAGGTAGCAAAAACTGAGCAACTTACTGTGCTAGCAATTTTGATGTAGAAATCTTTGTCTGACCGTTTCCTGATTTAGAACTGGATTTTACTCAATTGTTGAATCTATTTTTACGTTTGAAGCCCAAAAAGATTGATGGGTTAATTTTCTCTCTGCTATAAAATAAACAAATGCCCGAGTTTGCACCAGCAGCACTGCGGAGAATTCTGATGAATAAAGCTAATTTTATTAGAAAGCCATGTATTTTCATGATCAATTTTACGGTTAATTAAACAACAGAGCGTTTTAATACTTAATTCCAAGTTCTGCTACACAATTTAGAGACAACCACTCAATTTCGATTAAAACTAACAGTATTATCAATTGATTCTCTTAGAGTGCTTTTTGCAGGTTTCTTGCCCATTTTCACAATTTGTCATGTTTATCGAGTAAAAACTTCTTATCTTATTCCCAGTCTAACTTTATCGCCGTGGCATGCACGTTTTTCGCTGCCCAAGCGATTCAATTACTTGGGCGGCGAAAAACATGCATGCAGGCATCGAAAAAGTTAGACTGGGTATCAAACTGACATTTTTAGTATGCTAACTTCTTCCGGAGGCAGTAGTCCACAGTCAGACTCTCAGAAGCACACATATCTAATGGTTAACCAAAGCCACACAAAATACTCCCGTCTAATTCAGCTCGCAGCTGTCAAACGACATCAACCTGCAGACTTTTAGCGCAGGGTCAAATAGGAAGCAGGTGTTGGGAGCGCCGAGCGTGGATTAATGCAAATGTTCTCACAAAATGAAGAAGTTCACAAGAGGAGAGGACAGTGCAAGAAATGCTGTCAATGGCCGGTGTGGAAGGCGAGCGAGTGTAGGAGGGTGAGGCGTGGGAGCAGCAAGGTAAGTACGTTCGTTGTCAAGGGCGGCATGTAGGAGTTATACGTCGAGATTAGAGTGAGAAGAAGTGGCGTGTAATGCATAGTGAACGCTCTGAACTTATTTCGTGATGAAGTGAGAGGCGAGGGAAATTATGTTTGCTAATTGCACGTTGTTAAGGACGGGATATAGGAATTATGCGTCGAGATCACAGTGAGAAAAAATAGACGACTAATGTATGGTACGCGCTCTGAATTTATTTCGTGATGATGTGAGAGGGGATAGAAATTATATTTTCTAAGTGCAGAAGCAGAAATGACGTCACAGCGTAATTTTAATTACCGATACAGCTTTTTAACCATGCCAGAGTACGACGAGATTTTGACTTCGAGTCCTATTAAATAATTAGCTTCCATGTTGGAAGTGTTTGAGCTCGCTAATTGGAAAAAGTGCAATGGCTTTTACAAGTATTTGGCTTAAAATATTTCCATTGGTGAGCATTTATAGAAGAGACTTTGATGTTATCAGTAGTTGAACTATCATTTAAGCGACTTTAATACGCTAAAATGACATCGTACATAACGAGAGAAAATTACCTCACAAAGCGTCGCAACACAAATGATTTTGAAGTATTGCTTTTGCACTACAAATGAATCAAAAATTATTTTCCACAGTTATTTATTAACCCTCTTTGCACTTACCTTCCAGGCCTTTGTTGCATTTCTATTCAAATAGCGAAAGTTTTTATTTTTATTGGACATTTTCTCATTAACATCGATCTCCTCCCGTGAAAGGAGCAATTAGTTCTCTGGGAATAAAATGCTGGTGTATTTATTTTTTACTTTCGTCTTGCCATCAGACAGCCAGCCGGCCGGCCGCTCATTTCTTTGCAATGGCGAAGCAACCTCTGCTAATAGCTCACAGTGCCTCGAGCAGCACAAAAATCTGTATTGTGCGGCCGTCCTTAGGCTGCATCAGGTGGCGTGGTCCTCACTACGGTGGTCACTTTACATTCTCTCACTTGAAACTCTCCAATAATAGTTCTGAGTGAGTCATGCCTACAAGAAAAGGTAAAGGGACTTCGATGGTAGAAATTAATTGGGAAACAACTTGCTGGGAGATGTCACTGGGAACTTTTTACTGAATGCGCTAGTGACATTTTCAAGAAAGGCTCATGTGTCGTTTCCAAGACACACACGTGTCGTTTCCAAGACACACACGTGTCGTTTCGAAGATACACACGTGTCGTTTGCAAGACAGACATACGTGTCGTTTGCAAGACAGACACACGTGTCGTTTGCAAGACAGACACACGTGTCGTTTGCAAGACAGACACACGTGTCGTTTGCAAGGCGGACACACGAGTCGCTTGCAAGTGACGTTTTCAATACAAGCACAAGACAGCCCTACTTGAAGTTTTTACCATAGAAATAAGTGACGTTATCACAATCTACACAAGTGACGTATATCGTGACGTCTCAAGTCACATGCGACGTTTCAATACTTCACAGCACAAGCCAGGATTAAAAAAAAACACATGTTAGCTCACGGCGCCCGCGTGTGCCAACCACAAGCCTACTTATGAGGGAAACCTTCACTCACAATTTTTGTTAGGAATATTTTTAGGCTACTTGACTTCAGCCATAAAAGTTCTTGCAAGACGCGCGCGTGAAGGCGAATCATTAAACTTTTTGCACGCAGTTGTGCGGTCTGCGCTCGGTGCGACATGATATGTAGAGCACGTACGCGCGCTCCCCAGCTGAGGGTAGCCATAAAACTGCGGAGGTGACTCTTTTCTCCTGCTCATACCAGAGAGATCGCTTCTAAAACGTGGTGGAATTGTTGCGCCTCTTTACCTATACATCATTCAAGTTTTATCCAGAATCATTTTGTAATTTTTACACGTGTAAATGTGGGATCTTTTAAGGTAAATAAACTTCATCAACGGGGAGAGGGAAAATGGTTTGAAATTTAATAGAGAACGTGATGCATGTCGGCTTCGGTAAGACATGAATTCATTTGGTTTGTAAACGTGGAGCGCTTGTACGCCGATTACTCGCTACCTGACAGACGCTGCTTTCGATGATTTTAAAGAGTCACTTTTTTTTTGTTTTAAATCAACGCTGCTGTAGTTTTAATTTCTTGTTTCGGCAGAGTCAAACATTCATTTTAGGTCTACGTCATTTCAAGTAGGGTATGCTCACAGACAGCCTCGAGTTCTCAGAAAAGAATTATTCATTGTTGAGGCGAATTTCCCCAGCAAGAATGACAGAGTGCTCGGAAGATCCCAAACACACGTCCCAGATTCGCTCAAAGCAGTTTTCAGACGCCGAAAAGTCGTCTGAATTATGGTATGGGGTGTCATATCCGATAAATGACCATATTAAAGTCTCTTTTCCTCCGTTGTTCAACACGGCGCAAATGCGAATGCAAACTTGCACTTTGAATATTTAAAGACTCCTGCACCGAATCAAGTAAGAGAGCACATCAAAAACAAACCATTCAGTTTCAAGCTGTGAAAGAAACCCATTATTCCCTACACAGGTCATAACAGTGGTGTCAGAAGAACTTCTCAACGTGTAAGAGGATTGAAAAATCTACTGCTTCATTTCAAACCGATGAAATTTCCAGTTTTGTTTATAACGAAGTCAAAAGCCTGTGTTTCTTCCCTCCCATTATATATATGTCCTGAAGAGTTCCTTCATTAGGACACGGCGGAAAGTTCATGATGCTGTGCAACGTAGCAGACAGTTTCAGAGGAAGACTCGACGTTGTGGTTCTAACTCGGAAATTATGACAGAAATTACAAGCTAATGTTCAAACGGTTATTTTGTTTTGATCCCGCTGAAGTGTGGAATAAAATTATTGTTCCCTCAGAGCAAAAAATGAAACTCGTACCTTGTACGGGATAAGACGTTTGAAACTAAAATAAGGTGACTCGTCACTTTTTTACACCATAAAACAGTTTCATCCTGAACTGTTATCCTTCTAGGAAGCAAGGACTCAAGTACGTTATTCTTATCACATAGTTCGAAAAAACCATCGGACACTGCATTTCTTGTAACTGACGGTTACCAAGTGTACTTTGAAGATCATAATTAAGTTAGTGAGCGATCTTTCAGAATTAACTTTCAATGCATAATTTTCTCAATTCGGCGTTAAGATGCCATTAATTAAAAAAGCTATTTTCATGTGAAGTTCTCAGTGTTTAACTTTTTGGTTCAATTATGGTCAATTTTAGAACAGAAGACTGGGATCATAATATTTTCAGTCATGTTTTTAGATGAGGAACGGTTGCTACAAAAGTGCTGTGAGCCAGCCGCATTGCGCGCATCAATATCGAGAATTGCATAGCTGGCTATTAATGACTCCTGTCTTTTCAATTTGCAAAATTGTAAGCAGGACGCTGCCAGCTGATGCGGAAAACCCATTTGAATATAATTTGCCATTGACTCGACATGAGCTAAAAATGACAGCTTGAACAGTAATTATATCAGTCCGTTGAAAAAGCGCAGGAATAATTATAATCATCTATGTTAAAATAGACTGATTAGTTAAAAGTATCTTGAGTTAACTTGCTCGATATTTTATTTACTTCTAAGTTAATATTTTCCATTCCGAAATAATTTCAATGACGAATATTCCTAAAGAGAATCTAACTTTTTAATGCAATTTTCGTACGACAACAATTTCACGAATAAAACAACGAAATCGAATTCAAAAACACTTTGGCAGAAATCGCAAGTGTTCGCATAGGAGAATCCAACTTCTAGCAATAATCATGAAATTGCAATTTAACATGACAACAGTTATACGAATACGACAACAAACATGAATTCAAAAACACTTCGACAGTAATAGCAAATTTTCGTATAAGAGAACCTAACTTCCGGCCACAGTCATGTAAATGCGCTTTTTACAGACCAACAGCCACACTAATGCTACAACAAACACGAATTCAAAACCACTCCGTCATCGCAAATGAGGTAAGCGCTCTTGAATGAAGCTCAAGCGCACAGAGCACCACTGATGCGTCAGGCCGGGACTTGGTGGTGATCCCTCTGGAGCAGAGGGCGTTAGTGACGACGAGTAATATAAAAATAAGAGAATGCAATGTAGCGTGTGATACAAAAGCAGAAACTCTGAGGTCACACGTCCTGATATTTAGGGTCAATGTATCACTGATACTGGTATTCACCAAGCCTTTTTCTCTTTTAGTAGAGAGTGGCTGAGTATCATTGACATGATACTCTTACAGGGAATGTACATGATAGGGGTTCGCTAGGCCCCCGTTACATTGACATGATACTCTTACAGGGAATGTACATGATAGGGGTTAGCCAGGCCCCCGTTACGAATGTATCGCTGATAGATTCCAAAAAAATTGAACCGAACGAACTTAGCGTTGTTAGTTACTGTATTGTGTGATCATTTAATTTCGGGGTGCCTTCCTCACTCTGTGCATTCATTGATAATTTCCCGTTCTTAGTTACTGACTCGCGGGCTACTGAGAATTCTGTGTACAGAAATTCCGTACAAGAAGATATGTATATTTTGAACAAAGCACTCGTAAACACGCTCGGTTTTCCAGTCCAAGAGGCGCTCCATATGTTCAACATTAGTGAGTTCTACTTAAAACTTATTTCTAACATTTCCCTCGCTCTCTTCATTTTGTACACACGTAGCGGACGTCTTGTGATGTAAAGTTTTCTGTTCTTAATAAATATATTTATAAACAGGGGTACCGGCACTTTGTTGAACAAGTTTTAACATATGGCTGGGACCGTTGAAGTAACCTTTTCCTTAACAACCGTGGGCTCAAAAATGCTTCGTTATAGAGTTACAAGGACTTGAAATTTGAAATGGAGAAAAAATCACACTCTCACAGTGGCAGGGAAATTAAATGGAGAAGCTAGAAGAACATTTGATCACGAACATGAGATACAAAATAACAGCCTTAAATGTACGTGATGAAATTATTCGTGAGAAAAAAGCAAACTAGAAACTTTTACTTAGAAAAAAGAGCTCAGTTTTAACACTGCACTTGGATCACATTTCAAGCCATCGACTCAAAGTTGGATGAAAGGTACGAGCAAGCGGCGAGTAAAACGAACAGAGAACAGTGCACAAGCTATGAAAGCAAAAGAGCTTTCCTGCAGCTCAGGGAAGAGAAACCGGCAACTTAAAGTAAGGGACGAGCAACCTTGAATCAGCGGAAAGAACCAAAAAATGTGGCCATCGGCCAGTAAACCTCCTGGATCTTAAGAGATGGAGAAAGAACGACCAAATTTCGAGAAGAAAAAATTGGAGCCAATCGACCCCTGTTAAAGCAATGCTGAAGTTCTTACATTATCTATCACGTGTGTGAAGGGTGAGTTAACTCACAGGCTCAAATTCGGCAGTCTTCTGTGTTTAGAAGCTTTGAAATGTTCATTTTCCAATGGCAATTTTGATTGTGATAGAAGACCGTATATTTTTTGGGGAGTGTCAAACACTTGAGAGACTAAGGATTTAGAGTTGATCTGTTTCAGTTATTTGGTGTTAATGGTACTTTGCGTCATCAGCTGGGGGCTGGTCACTTAGCAGGTTAAGGAAATTCATTCAAACCTACTTCAGATTCGGTTTAATGGTCTTAAGAGCAATTACGTTCAAAATGAATTAATAGTTAAATTATTTATTTTTCATTATCCTTTTAGAAGAATTTAAGAATTTTTCAAAGATTGTGCGTTCATGTGAAACATCACAATTAACTGGAAACAGTGAGAATTCATAGAAGGTGTAAGCAGATTGCGCGTAATTTGGTGTAAGCAGGTGTTTGCCTTACTTTTGGTATCATTGATTGCAAATTGCTTGTCTATTTTAAGAAATAATATTAAATGGTTCAATTTTGAACGGTTGGTAATGATAAATATTTATCATCAAAGGGAAACTTTCCCAGCAAAAACTAATTGTAAATTTCCTAGGATTATAAAGTTACTGTTTCGTCATTGTGCAAACTTTATTATTTATGTCATGTTTTTTATACACTATTTGCAACTCTGAAAAATGTTGTTTATTTATTTTTTCATTCATTTATTTCATAGCTTTTTAGTATTTATGTTCATTTTACCTGACTATTATTCAGCATTATTTTAGTTATCCAGTGCTATTATTGCTATACTCATCTGATCTCCTGCGATGGCCCCATCTGATATGCTAGCGACACCATTCGCTGTGGCTCGAGATACACGCCCAGCTAGACATCGTTAATACTTCAAAGAGACGAGCAAATGAAATGATCAGAAGGCAGCCACGAAAACAAAGCAATTTGACTAGAGATCGGCATCACCGTGAATCAGCTCCCCAGTGAGAGGTAAACGTGGCAAGCACAAAAGGCAACGAACGGCAGCTCAATCAGCACATATATACCAAATGTTTAAAAGGTGTACGAAAATGTTATTTTTAGTATGAATTCTTTGAACGGCAAAAACAATAAATGTTGATCATTTGTTTTCGAAAGCTACGCGCACACAGTTGTTGGTCTATTATTTTCTCAAACACTTGAAACAAAAACGTGTACTCCAATATGTGGCAAATTTGAGCAGACGCAATGCCTCCTATGTAATTATTGTCAAATAGGAGAGGAAAGACAAATTAAACTCTAATATGTCTAAACTCTCCAATTCTAATTTTCACAGTCAAAGCGAGTCTGTCAAGGAAATTGTGGTCGTGAATTAAATTTTGCTCTCAAATTACAATACATTAGAGTAGGAGTAACATAGTTTGAGCCTCCCTAACCTCAACATATGTTCTCAGAAGAGGAAGAATAAAGGGACTATTTACTGTCAAATTAGGAGAACGAGGAATCTATGCATTAAGTGTATCGTCACACTCTGTGAAACCGTAAATTAAAAAACGTTTTTTTATACGATATAAGGTGACGAAAAAAGAAAAAAAGGCTAAAAAATGAACAGTAGTGAACCGAAAAAAGACTGACCGAAGCAAATAAATCCAGTCTATTTCAACACCTTGGCTCAGAATCTCACAGATTCCTCAAGGAAGCGCTAATTTTCATCGGTGCTATAGCAGTGTCCGCTGAGGGGTTCACCTGATAGCATAGAAGAAAGAAAAAAGTTTATTTCCAATAAAGTACAAACATGAAATGTTGATACATCGGTTTTTAAAATACCTTAACATTAACATTCTTAACTGATAATAACACATTGGTATCGTAATATCCTTGTAAAATGTTGAATTAAAAAATGATTGACAGAAAAGCACAACAAAAATGAGTTCCCATCGTTGCGAAGTTCATCTATGGCAGCGATTTCGTTGTCATTCATTCATCGGGTGCTGTTCAGGGTCAATCTAAATATAAACAATGTTAAATTTGCGAAAAGAGATCAAGGCGACGATGAGTTTCCATGGAAGTAAGTTCTTCTGCTTGAAATCGCGTTATTCAACAAGGCAAAGAGTGCAAATTGGTAAAAAAAATCATAACACAAACGAAAATTCGTACCACGGAATCTAGTCAGCAAAAATCTGTAAGTTATCTAATGATTTTCAAGAGAGGCTAAATCCATTTGAACGTTAAAAATGTGGTTCAATAAGTGAAGCAAACATTTCAACGACACGAATAATTCAGACACTTTGAACACAAATACAATTGTATCGACGACACTCGAGTCGCAGGTCATTATCCGCCGTTCCTGATGAATAAAAAACAGGAGCGGATCTATAGGCCTGACTTCCTACTAAACGAGCCTACGCTTTAAGGGTATGTTGGTGAGCTTGCTGTAAGTAGCTACACTGGAGTGCTGCTCGTGGTGTTGCAAGATGCTCAGACTATCACAGGTTCCTTCGTTACGGTGTTCTCCACACTGAAAAATCGAAGTACCTCCTCTGCAGGTACAGCTGTCAGGTTTGAGCTAGAATTGTTGTCATTAATTTATCAGGGTTTTGGGCTAGCGGTTGTGTGTCGGTGCTCATATTTCAGATTCTGAGCATGTAATATCACTTAACTAAGCAATTCAAGCGATTGAGTTTGCAGTTTTTCATTAACACAAAGGCACAAATTTGCCCTAAAAAGCTGCACAGTATAGGAATTAGTTTAGGCTGCAGTATTTAAACTGTAAAGATGTTTTCACAGAGGAAAGAGAAAGAATCATTTAGTATGGACTGTACATATAAACTTTGAATCTATGCCCATGGTGAGCACCCACACAGGATAACCCGCTCGTAGAAATAACAAAAGTCAAGGAAGGAAGAGGAAGGAGAAACAAAGTAGACATTATGAAGAAAGTGTGAAAACTAAAAAAAACAAAGCAAGTACGAAAAATTAGATGCCAAAAGGCCTTTCTAAAGCTGACACAAAAAATTGGAATCTCTTCTGAGGTGCCAATTCCCGTAGCGGAAGATTGATAAACATAACTTACCTAAACTCACTGTCTATCTTATAATCCCAGAGGGGGAAATAACACCCGAATGTGGATGAGTATATCTCGTACAAATGCAAAGTTTGAGATATTCACTCAGAAATTTATTCTTTGCATTAAAAAATGAAATTTTAACGTAATCTAAGAAAAATAAGAAACGCACTGAAAAAAAAACAAGAAAATAGTAACCCATTTATATATTAATGACTCATTGTCTAGATTCTAAGTGGGCAGAGACGAAGTCGTAGAATTAAAGTGCAAACAAGTAGATTATATATTTTAGTAATACTTGAAAACTAGTGTTGTCCTCAAGGTTTTTCAATAGGGGCGGCACAATGCTATAAAGTAACAAATTCGCACAAGTCCCCAGTGACCGTTGTGTTCACAAAGCCTGCATTAGTCTCCATTACATACGGTGCCAGCAGCCAAATAAACAGCATTAACAAAGATCAAACTCAAGCTCCTCCTACGGAACCCAGGAGAAGAGTACATAAAAAGAAAGGTTCAAATCGATCTTGGAATCGAAATCTTTTTACGTAGGTTTGGGCAGGTTTTCTCTCACGAAATATATCCCGGCGTTTTACGATAAAACAAATTTGATTAGTAAATTTACAAAAATCATTGTCCCGTGTTTAACAAACTCACATTTGTGTTTGGTACAGCCAAGTTGACATGGTCGGCATGAAGTGAAAATGCTCGCAAGTGTCAAAGTCACCACAATCAGACCTCCCAGAACAGAGGACCATAGTGGTGTCTCCAGGGTAAATCTTGTGATAAATGCAGAGCGAGATAAGCGGCAAGGCCGGTGATCTTCACAAATACAGCGGCTCCGAGTGGCTCTGATAGGGAGCTTGTGTCTCAGAAGTAGTAGACCCGCCGCCGATGCCTCCATTTGCACTCAAATAAATTACTTCACGACGCTTTTTTGATCGGGTTGTAGTTTGATCATTTTATCGCATGTGTCCAGAGCCATCTGTGGTGGTCACAAGAACGGGTAATACCTTGCAATACTTTGCAACAGTTTCAGTTGTGTTGCGATCATGTGTAATCACTACTTCCCGACCTCTAGGAAAATTTACGAATGTTTTTATCGAGAAACTAGCTTGAACAATTTAATCTTTATATGTTATTTTCCTTGATTTGTCTGTTTTTCTTTGTAACGTACAGAGAAGAGTTTCGATGTTCAATTCAATGGAATGCTGAACTTTCTCACTGTCTAGTTACAAGGAGCGGTCACGGTGTCCTGCATTTAGCAGGGCGTTGTGAAATCTCCAGCTTTTTGAAGTGTTGAAAAATTTTTCGTCAGATAACTGTAATTGTACAATATATTCAATATTGAAAAACCTTGAGCGCAACAATAGTTTTCATGTATTGCCAAAATATATAATCTGCTCGTTTGCACTTTATTTCTACGACTTCATCTCTGCCCACTCGAAATCTGTTTAGAATAGCAGGAAATTGCTTAAACCGGGTGAATTAATAATCTAGAAACCCGACGTCCTTGGATTAAAAATGAATTACATGATAATATCAGCCTCCCTAACGAAAAGCTAAGTTCTAAGAAAGAAAAGAGGAAGGCCCAATTCATTTGAAGTTAAGGAAAGTGAGAAACTGTACCCAAAGTGTATCCCTGAATCCTACACAAAGAACTAGGAAGATTGAAAAATATTCCTAAAACAAGGTTAAAGTCGGAGAAGAAAGCAATAAGGGCTGAAAAAAGAGCAAGTGAACCCAAATTGGATGACCCGAAATAATAGGAAAAACTTCTATACCAATAAAATAAAGCCTAGTAACCATACCTTCAACTTGGGACCTCAGGTCTTCCACCTGAAATACGTTCATAGAAGGGCGTTTTATTTAGTCAAATGCAATTAAGAATTTGAGTTAGTTCAAATAACAGTGTGAAATGTTTTCGCAAATAAATATCTCGAGAATTCAAAAGAAAAATCTTGACGTTAACTAAAAAACCGCTTTAACGCACACAACCGAACATTGTAAAATTTCATGAAGATGTATGGGTCCAATATGAATAAAACGATGAATGCAAAATCGATATCAACAAAAAAGAAGAAATTTTTGCGGTTGTACGTGTAGTTTGGTACCCAGCTCTGCCACGGAAGGCATAAAGGCGCAGTAATTGCTTGCAGAGCTGGCGCGACAGTTTAATTTGTGACCAGAGCTACAAATGTCCCCAGGGCTACACAGCTTGCCCGTGTCTCCAGCGCTCGCGAGTTGACCCGGTCGGATCGTGGGTAGAGGGTTGCTGCGGAAAGCAGCGAAGCTAATTTCGTTTTTACGATGTTGCTGGTGTTTTAAGTGGCTTAACTTGTGTTGTTCAAGCAAATGATGAAAGTTGTTTTAGTGGTTAAAGGTGTTATTGAATTTTATAGAAAGCCTACCATGTATTGATTAGGAAAATGGTGAAAGTTTTCTTAGTGTTAAAGCTGTTATCGATTTCTACGGAAGGCCTACCTTGTGTGGGTTAGGAAAGTTTTAAAAGTTATTTCAGTTTTGCAGCTGTTTTTGATTTCATTCGATGGCCTACTTTTTGTTGGACAAGCAAATAATGAAAGTTATTTAAGTTTTTATTTCGTTACTGTTATCGTTCAAAGCCCAAACACGTGCTGTCTGAGCAAATACAAATGGGGTTTTTGTCTCCTTACACATTGCGGTGTTACTCCTACATCATTACCGTAAGCAAAGTTTATGATTATTTCAATGTAGAGCTTCATTTCAGTTACGGTGCGAACATCAGTTCTTTGAAGACTTCAGTTGAAGAGGATGGAGTGAAATGCAAGTTGATCGAGGCCACAATTCTAGTGAAGGAAGTGTAAACTAAATAGTATTCTTCTTTTCCCCTATGTTACTGGCGTCTTTGAATGGCAGCAATTATTTTGGTCAGTTGAAAACAGCGAAGGAGAAATAATTTCGAGGGAAAGCGCCTCAAAAGTTGAGAGTTTGTGTCGAGAAAATGAAAGCTGTTTCCTTCTATACCATTAAAATAATAATGAGAATTGAACGAGAAAAGGAAAGCCTCAACACAAAAAAAGACACTCAAGCAAAGTTTCATAGCTCTCGCATTGCACTCAATATGGGTTTAAAAGCTGCGTGATTATTTCAGCTTCAATAATGTCGTACCTTTAAGCTTAAATGATAAAAAGCGTAACTCTGGTCTCTGTAGAGTGCAGAATAATATCATAGAAACTCCTCGCCAAAGTCTGATGAGAAACTCATCACTAAGCCATGAGCGTATTTCCTGGAAGCTTCCGTGGGATCCCTGACTGTTTAAATGCCCATATACTTAGATGTTAAATAAAATCCTAAGTACGGAGATGGAGCAACTCGTTGAGTCACACAGATTGGCATTCATAAAGTTAGCTATGCCCGGAAACGTGCTGATGTTTGAGTGAGCAAATCATATACTCGTACTTCATTTTAATTAGAACTAGATTTTTGCATTGCCATCGGATACATAAGCGTACAAAAGGTTGAAATAAATATTTTAACACACTAGGAGTATGTGCTTGAGAGAGTTCTGAAAACATTCAAAACAAGGTTATTAATTTCTCAATGTTTTTCAAGGTGTCATTAGATTAGATAAATTCAAGCCTCTCTAACCGCAAAAAAGAAGAGGAAGGATGAAGGCACCATTTAAAATCGAGTTGAGGGAACGCAAAATCTACGCAAAAGTGGGTATCTTTCCACACACAAGATTCCTTACGTACAGTAACAGTAAGTTGAGAAAGATGTTCATGAGTCAAGATAAAAATTGAAGAAGAAAGTAATAGACCGGAAAAACTGGAAAGCAGCATTCCGAAGAACGATGGTCCGTTACAAACAAAAAAATTTTTTATATACCAACAAAAAGAAGACTTATCTAACTCTCAACTTGGCTAACTATTATCGATACAATAGTTGCTTCTTCCTAAGTGGACCTAAATTTTTTAAAAATTTTAGCACTTATTACCACTGTCGCAGGCATCCAGGGATTTAATCAAAAAAAGAGACGCGAGTTTATGCCCCCAAATTTTATTGAAATGCATTTTGAACATGACTTAAAATTGAGGAAATTGCACTGGTGCTCTGAGGCTCCATACTTGATTTCGCTCAATCTTATGTATCAAAACGTACTCTATGTTCAACTTAAATTGTACTGATGAGAAATGGTCTCATCGTCTACAGGACTTGGCCATCATTCACTCGAGGCTGGTCTCACGACGGTGGAGTTTAAAATAGAGTTATCCTGCGCATGAAAACGGCGCGAAAGTTGGGTATCCTTGATGGGACGACTTCAGCGGACTGCGAGCGACTAATGGCGGGCTTAGCAATGCAAGACAAAAAAAAAGAAATTCTGGAAATAGGAACATCATGATTTTTGGTTGAGGTGGAAGAAGTTAAATATGGCAATCAGACCAACTGAAAAATAGAATTTGAGACATGCAATGATGAATCCGCTGCTGTGATTATGCAGAGCCTCTGTTAAACAAAAATCTATGGTACACTCAAGAGGACGCATTACCATCTCAATCTTGTGCACACGAGCGTAAGAACCGTGCATCTCCCCTCGATGAGCTTTACCTTCCAATCTTCTCTGAAGTACAAAACCTTACCAGCCCTCGCGCAATTGGGCCTTGATGCCCTCTTTCTTTTTCATTGGAAACCAGCGCCCACTATTGAAAATTAATGGAGATCAAGACAGATAGTTTCCAATTACGATGCGAAGCTCACATTCTCTGGCTTCAGCCAACACCGCTTGATTGGACCGGTAATGAGCGCCGCGCTCTCAGGGAAGGCTGCTTTGGAAGGGCGGACCGGATACTTCTCTTCTTTGTGATCGTATTGTTACCCACAGGAATGAAGCGGCCGCCGCTGCTGCTGCATGGCTACAGTATGTTTATTATTGCATCAACTTGAGTCTGGTGCGATGAATTGAATTTATACATTAGATGGGTAATATTTTTATTCATTTCGCATGCCGAGCTGTAGCACAATGCCATCAAGATAGATGACGCTAGTCATGTTTTTCTTTGTGCCCATACGCTAAGACACTTTTTGATATTAAGGCATGTAACTTCGAGAAATTAAGTTTCCTGAAGGTTATTGCGCCAGCAGAGCTATCCAAGTCACTCACATGCGTAGCACTCACCGCGGAGCATAGTAGGAAAAAATGGCTCCGAATTCGACTTTGAAAATGAAAAATTCACATCAGAAGTTTCTGAGACGAGGCATGCCACAAAGCCCGTTCTTTTCCAATGCAACTTAATTTACACAGTTAAGATGTTCATTTACCCCCTCAGATGATCACAGTTAACTTGCTCGACTATCGGGAAACTCTGTCGACTTTTTGTTCAACTGTTTTCCAGCAAGCCTTTAACGTGAGTACTGAAGCTGCGCCTTCTCACTTTGTTAAGAAATACTGGTCGTACTTTAAGCTTGAAGACCTAGCATTCATCTGGGCTACAAAACGAGCCAAAATGATGCCTTCACGTGTAAAACGTACCACTATTGCGCACCAGCAGGCCAAAGGATATGAAACAGCCAGGAGACACTATCATTGTTGCAATGGGGCTTTGGAATGGACTGGTGGAATGGAAACTTAGTTCACCTCGGAGTCTATTGAAATGCAATGCTCTTTGATGGGGTTCACCCTCCAAACACCTCATCTATAGCATTCAACATGACATTGATAAAAGGAATGAACCTTGAAGGAGCGTTGCGTTATAGTATTCCAACCAGGGTGTGATTTACAGGAGCGTCATTTGACACACTGTTGTTTATTCCTATAACTGATCGTAAGGTGGAGATGAATTGAATGAAAAATGCACCAGTAAAAACGGAACTAAGAAAATATTATAGTGGACTCATCATTCAACTTATGATTTACTGTCTGTAAGTGACGTGGAATAATCATTACTTACTTAAAAAATTGCTTTTCATTATGCAAGCGTCTCGTAGCCGTGAAAATTTCGAAGTGACAAAATGCATCGGTATAAACGTAATTATTGTGAATATGCTGTTACAAAATTAAGAGACAAATTTTATTTGTTGGATGTCTTCATTATTATCTGTGCGCACTGATAGAACGATACATTGCTATAAGAATGAAAACAAGCACTTTCCCAGCAGTTAAAAGAATGAATGAAAATCATTTCCAATTCCCTCACATCTTTAGGCTTTGAAAATCAGCAAATTCCACGACAGGGAAGGCAATCTGCGTATAGACATGATACCTTGAGTGTTTGTGGACAAACATTCTGTCAGCGGGATGTTCCATGCGAGCTGGAAGGCTTGAAGCAGAGCAGTGCCGAGTATTGGAGAATTTTACCTTGATTCCAGGTCTGGGAGTGGAACTTGAGGCTTTCCTTCCATGATACAAAATACCCGTTCTGTAATTATCCCTCGTATCACAAATACAGAAGCCTAGAACTTCTATCAGAACCCAGAACAATGATTAGTTATGTTGTTTCCTTTCAGCGCATATCTTAAGGATTTTTCAGTATTTTTCTGAAGCAATTTCTTTGCAATGTTTCCTGGTAATCCTGAAAACGAAGCTCTAGAATCCCACACTCTCATTGAAGACGGAAGATTACGACCGGCTTGAGAGGCACAAGAAAATGAACTGAAGCCAAATCGAATCATAGACTTTTCTCCAATAGCAAAATCAAACTCAAAATGTTTGGCAGGGCATCTTAGCGGATTCAATTTTTCTTACCTTTCGATAGGTAACAAGGAAGCCATACAGGACTAGTCCGTTCAGCGCGCTCACCTTTGGAACAGTATACGCTTGTACTGTGAATCGTGCAACAGTATTTTACACTGAACCACAAAAAAGTTAGACTACGAGCAATTTTATGAAATTTTCTGTCGTGCTCACAATCGCTTTTACAAAAAAATTTATGAAAAATATAAATGTTGTACAGTGTATGAGTTTTAGTCACGCAAATAGAGATGCAAGTCAATTCTGAAATGATTATTTTAGAGAGTATTAAGTTTGACGATTTCAGATATGTTCCAAGTATCTGTACTTGGACGAACTTATTTTGATTGAATATACGAAATGAATACATTTAGTACAGTAACAGAAACCTGCCTGCGCAGAAAATACAGGAATTGAGTGACTGTAGAACAAGATTGCATTATTTTTCTGTTCTTACAAATAGAAGCACCATCATCAACATTGTGCTTTGATTTATTTAATCTTGTTCTTTAAGCGGCGACTCTAAACATATTATTTGCTATAGGGTGTACCTTAAATTGTGTCTCTTCATAGATTATTGCCACATGGTGTAACAACTTTTCACACAAAACATGCTTTTAGAGTAGCAGGAACTGTAATAACAGCACGAAGATTCGAATGACGGAATGAGAAAGTAGCAGAGGCGTAATTAACAAATGTTGGTCACACGAAATATTGCTCTTTCCTGCAACCAAAGAGAGCAGTGCGAAAATAGAACGACGGAAAATCAGTTATACAAAAAAGGGAAATTCATAGAAACAAAAAAAATCATAACTACAAAGACTGATCCTAGTACAAGTTTTCCAAGCAATACAACAATACGGAGTAGCCACAGATGAGTCTTAATTTTCAATTTGCTCTCAGAATTTATCTCGGATTTAAATTCATTTATTGACCAAAATCGGAGCAATTTAGAAGTAGTGTGGAACCTCAGGCATTTGTGACGTTCATCAACTCCGTCCCACGTCTCATACAGCCTCTGATCACAATGCAATAACTATCACACGTGCATTATGAAGCCCAAACTGCTCGAAACCGAACCATAAAACTCCAGCACTGAGTACCCCACTCGAGGTCGGCCCTACTTACCCTTTAATTTGCCTTTCGAGTTGAGCTCAGTGGAGCGAGAAACTGTCAAAAGGCAGAAACGATCGCTAACGTATTGAAGCAGGCACCACATTATGGACACTGATGCCGCTCTCGAACTGCCTCCGAGTCCAATTATAGGTCGATCGATGGCCGCCGATGCCTCCAGGTCTTTCAAATCCCACTCCACAGGCTCTTTAGTAGCCAAGTCCGTACATCAAGTGGAAGATGGGCTAAATTTTCACGTGCATGGTATAAGAGTCGAAGGCATAGTTTTAAAATCATTCAGAGGTTCGTGAAAGTTAATTGTTCACAGGGCTTGAAACCTCCAGGTCTTTCAAATCCCACTCCGCAAGCTCTTCAGTAGCCGAGTCCATGCATCAAAAGGACGCAGGGCGAAATTTCCACGCGCATTGCTGGAGTCGGAGACTTAGTTCATAAATCATAAAACTGTTCGTAAAAGTTGATCGTTCATTGTGTCACTCTTGTACCCTTAATTGTATAATTTTAAAAGATCTTTCTTTCCTAACTTACCAGCCTTGCAGAATTTTTCTAGTTCATCACGCGTCATTTAACGTGTGATGAACTATACAAGAAATTTTGATACAAACCTTAACTTCTACAATTAAAAATTATTTACAGTCACTACTGAAACGAAGCAGTGTAATACTATAGGACTTGGCAAATGTTTGGAAACAGAGCAAAAATGCCTGTATGCCTTTAGTTATTGCAAAAAAATCTGGATATATTAAAAAAATTTCGGAAAAATAAAAAAATTATATCATTTCACTTCGACAACAAGTAGCTTCACAGATCCCACCTTCATACTTGAAACTAGCTTTTTCAGGTATTCCTGAGGTATTTTGGTCCCCTCACTTAGGATTGTTTCTTGTTATCATAAGTTGAATCAAATTGTTTTCCATTTTTTTATGACAATCTTACAAGAGATTTCTCTCCCTCCCCCTCCCCCCTCCGTTCTCATAGTATTTTAGTCATTTCATCCTTAAAGAACTTCATAATGATTCGAGCATTGTGGTTGGGTGCATTATCATGCTTGAATATCCAGTTATCACTACGTAATCTTCTCCCTCCATCTTTTAGCGATGCTATTTTTTACATCTGAACGTATATTGCTGCTTTCCTTCATGCCTACACAATATTTAATACCATGGTCTCAGATGCAGTTACTGCTCCCCATATCATAACTCTTCCGCCACCCCTTGCTCGGGTGAAGAAGGTCTCTGAATCACTTTGCCTTGCCAATAGTATTGGAGACCGTCTGGTCCATCTAAATTAAATTTCTTTTGAACTGAGAACACAATACTGTTCTACTGGCCATTCCATGTCTGGTGCTTCTCAGCAAATTCGAGCCTCCGCTCTGTGCACCTTTGAGATAGCTTTGGCTTTGCTTTTTTCTGATGTTGATGAATCCATTATTGTTCAAAAATCTTTGAAAGGTTTGTGAAGAAGCTATATAATCGGTTTTAACTCGAATTTTCTACAGGATAACGCTCTATTCGATTTCGAACTTCGAAAATCCATCTTTCCTTTGATGGGCTAATGATTTTTACTCGTCCTTCTGGATTCTTGTTCAAGTGGTCATTTGGATATTTCAAATATAACTGCACAACCTTCGAACATCTACAAGTTTTTTTAGCAATGTATTTGATAACGTTTGATCTCTCAAAGCAGTGATTTTTCCACGCTCAATTTCAGTTAATTTTCTAACATTCCCTAATATGAAAAGTTAGTTTTAAAATTTCAATCTACTTATCCCTCAACTCTAAGAGGTAAAATACATTTTACCTAAATTTCCGCTTCATTATTGAATGACTTTACACTTATCTTTATAAAGATTTGTCACTGGATATGCACAAAATCGGGAAAAATGAACAATAATCAGTTTACATTAGTTTTAAACTCAAATAACACCATGATTAATCGTATCTGTATTCAGAGAACATATTTCATTACACTAGAATTTAAATAGGGTACATGCATAGCATAAATTCACGGTCTTCTAATGTTTCTAAATAGAATAACTGGAACTAATTTTTTTTCAACAAGTTTTGGTTACCAAGAGACACTGCATAACTTTATTAAGGATGTACTGTGCTTCAGCAAAATGTTTTGTGCACATCCCATAGTGTTTTCCGCAACAAATTTTATTTTAGTGGTCACGTCTACGAACATATAATCCCGCAGCGAGCACTTTAATTAAATCATTAAAGTAATCGTTGCATTGCTGAAGATCACGAAAAAAATGCTTTTTGAAAAGAAACCAAACGCTCATGCACAAGCTCTGCTCTTGAGCTCGATTTGATGCAAGAAACGGAAGAGTCTCAGGGAAATTGATTTCCGTCATCGGATTCAATTCAATTTTGAGGCCTGACGTAGCTCGCTTGCTGAGGAAACAATTTAACCCACCGACCGCCCAAAATTTTCCCCAACAAAGAATAGGCAACAAAAAATTGGGAGGGGCATTGACAGAGCACCTTCGCCTCTGCAGGAATTAGAACATCTCAGAAGTAAATAATTATCCCATTAGCAGCGTCGAGATTGGCCCGCTGGGACGTAGGTAATCTATTGATAGAGGCTGTAATAAAAAGCACATGCATGTTAATAAAATGTCACATAAATGTTCATCATCAGATTTTCTGCGCTTTATCAAATAATGACATTTAACGCAGCACCAAAAATAATGAGTTCACTTTTTTTTTTCTTGTGAGTAGGTTTCTATGTATCCATCATGAGTATATCACATACGCTAATTTCAGCATTCAATTTCGAGGTAGTGGAAGAGTTTTCACACAATCAATGCGCTCCACCTCAGCAGTGCCTCCGTAGAAATATATTTTATCACGTTCTCTACGAAGAGATCCACCGGTGGTCACTGAGGAGATTTTCATAGTGCTGCTGACCGACCTGCAGTCACTAACCCAGTTTTTACAATTATTTGATGCATGCTAAGTAAAGACATGATCCAATTTATATTTGCTATTTTCAAATTTGCTGACCACAATGGATTTTAAATTTAAATTCAAAATTGAACTTAAATTAAACCCATTGCAGTTAGCGTGTCATCAATCGGAGCGACTGAACACAAGGAGGTTAGGTCATGAATGTTGTGCTAGTAAATTAAGCGAACTTCAATTTCCATCTGAAAATTTGTAAAGGAACTAAAGTCTTTCAACTCCCCAAAACGGATTTTAACGTTCACCGCGATGTGAGCCGCCAAAGTACACGGAGGCAATTTTTATTATGCTGCTGACCGACCAGTAGTCACAAACTCAATTTTCATAAATACTTAATCTAAGCTAGATGAAGGAACGATCCAATTAATGTTCGCTATCTTCAAATTGTCTACTAAAATAGACTTCAAATTCGAGTTGAATATTAAATTTCAATTTAAATCATCGCGGCCAAAGGCTTAATGAACTTCAAATTCCATTTGAAAATTTGTGAAGAAAATTGAGCCTTCAAACTCTCCATACGGACTTGCAAATAGGTTCAGGCCATAGCCCCAATCGTAATTATTTAATTTCGTCTGACTACATCTCTGCATTATACTATCAAGATTTTTACAGTACATTGTAAGCGAGTAAAAGTTTCCTTTCTTCTCACTAACATTTTTATTCCGACCCATGCAATATATTCAGCATTCACGCAACACACATTGGCATTTTGCTCAGATTAGGACGGAAAGAGTTTTGTAAATGCTATGATTAAATGGAGAGACTTCTCAGTTATCTCGCTTCTGACATAATTGCGGTAGCCCTCAAGCTCACGTTTCTCTACCTGACGCACTAGGGACATTAGGATAGTTGTTGCGAGGGATTGAACTAATTACCGATAGTCCACTGCACAGATTGCGAGCCTTTCGCGACGTTTCAAACCAACATTTTCCTAAAAAAAATTTTTTCTAGGATTTTTGAAATAAAAGGAAAAATATTGAACTATTGGGCAATGAAATAGAAAACAGAAAATTAATGGCATGGTGTGCAATTCTACGTATGTTGGTGCGGTAGAAAAATGATAAAAAAATGAAAGACGATTCTGAAGATTTGCAGCAGTTTAATTCACGTTGGCATACCGTAGACAAACTACAGGTCATGTTTACGTAACATATGGTTAATTAAGATAATTGACTTTTTCTATTACACGTTAAGCTTAAATATTCAGCACAGAATTTTCTACAAGACTGTGAAAACAGATTATAATTTCCGTACGGTGTATCTATTTGGTCGAGGTCATGAAATGGAAAATAAGATTGCAAAGTCTAAAGCAATGCGAAGTCCAGCAATGTACGGCGCAACTTAATTGAGAAACTCGCTTTGAAGTTACAACAAAAGGGCCTCGACAGGGACAAAACTTTGCTTTCTTGGCTGAAATCAAATTCTCTTCTTTGGCGAAGACTTTGCAGGCGGGCTGGCATTAGACGACTTCTAAATGAGCTCGCGAGTTAAAGAATACCGCCATGGCAATAAGCCGCGATGTGTGCGTACAACAGACTTCTGACGACAAGGGTACCGTCAGGACGAGTTTATATATGTGGACCTGAGGCTCCGATGTTCTTAGGGGGCGGAAGCATACCCATCATGCGCCAGCAACGCTCCTGAATGTCTACTGCTGTGATGCGTCCATGAAGATATATTTATGTGTTACACAACATAGGCGACTTTCAAGCTTTTATTTTTTAAAGATATAGTAAAATTTGGATTGATTTTTGAAAGCACTATGCATCAGAAAGGTAATTCGAATACTCGTTTATGTTAAATTTCAAGTCCACTCAACAATGTCTCTGACTAAATATCAGCTCGTAGTCTCACTACAAGAGCCATTTCCAACAAAAAATCTTTTGGTTATTGACCCAAATAAACCTATAATGCATGTCGCTTACGACTGTCCTAGTTTTCACACTTCAGTTTGAAAATGAGTCCTGAAGTCAGAGTCCTTCAGTGCATATATCTGACCTCTTGCAGCGCACGCTCACCACACCTCACGCTCCACCCTCCAACAACCTCATTAAGTCGGACTCCGCTTCAGTCAACATAAGCAGGCAATACTCTGGCTTAGTCTATTTTGGCCGTCGGAATGCACGATCATTTTGCGGTGACGCAGCAAATACATAGCAATTCGCGAGTATTGTGCCATGTACATTCTGTTTCTGCAGTGTCATTTCGACCGTCGGAGTACATGAAATTATATTGCGGTGACGCAGCAAATACATTGCAATTCGCGAGTCTTGTGCCATATGCATTCAGTTTCTGTGTTGTCATTTCGACCGTCGGAAGGCATGAAATCATTTTGCGGCTACGCCGCGAAGACATAACTGCAAACCTTGTGCAATGGGAATTACGTCTATGCTGTGTCATCGCAGAATAACAGAGGGTGCGCTCTTGGCAGTGACGTCGAGATGCAGTGTTTCGGCCGCTTTGAGTCCCTAGCCCCAACTCTTCTGAACCTCACCAAAGTCTTTCTAAGAAGCAAGTGCAAGACAATGTCCAGACAATTGCAAGAAATAATAGTGTCATTGAAAACACGTCTACATTATGAGAGTGATGACCGCAGATGAAACAATTTTCGCTGATCTGACCACTTGCAAAAGCAGTGTGACATAACTAGAACGTTTACCAGGCTTCGGTGAAGATCGCTTTTGATGCTTCGAAATTCAAGGATTTCCAAATGGAAATTTTCTCGAGTCAAACTATCAACAACGGTCGATGACCTATAATAGATGCTCTCAAAGACATTTTCCGAATAGATATAATACAGACGTATTCTAGTAGTATACGTCTAGTTGAAATGGGTTCAGTATGGATTAAGAAGAAGAAACGAATGATTTCTAAAATAATTGACACTTGGTCGTCTTTATATAAGATCGGCGATGGAATTTTTCAGTATTCTCCGCAGTTTTAAATTCAATGTATTTTCTTCCATTAGCTTCGGACAGGATGACGCACGTCAGTGTGCAGACCACGAGATGAATCATGCTATCGTCACAACTTTGACCAGGAATCCCACGTGCTCGCAGAAATTTAGTAAAGGTAAGTGGGCGTATTTAGCAGGAATATCAAGTTATTTCAAATTTATATAGATACGCTAGTTAAAGCTTTCATAACTTCAACAAAACAAAGGTGTTCTAAAGACAAGGATACCTTCACCATATAGAAAGGAATCGAGTGAATGAGGAATCTATACACAAGGTGTAGTCCCTCACAAGATCCCCTTAGCAAAGAAACAATATGATAAGATGGAAGGTAATGACAGAAGATGAAAGTTGAAGCAAGAAGTAAATGCTAAAAATCGGACAGTAGAGGGCCTGAAAAAAAAAACTGTTCGTAACAAAACAAAAATCAATTTTATTTCAGTAAATGGAAGGTCTCTCTAACCTAAAGCTCGCGCCCCACATTTTTTCCTTAGAGGTAAAGAGTCATTACTTTACGGCACTGAAATAAGAGGAGTGTGGGCAGTTCGCAATCGAAAATACGGCATGGAATACATGTGTCTTTAAGGATTTGGGACCTCGAGGACAAGGGACTTCAAGGAAAAGGATTTAGAGAGCTAATGGTATGTGCGTTGCTGTGAGAAAGACGACTTTCAAAAATTCAGTCACAAGTTTCTTTCTTTCAGGTTGTGTGGACGAGAAGCAACAAATAAAAGAGAGATTTAAAGCGAACAGTTTCAAAAGGGGATTTCAACTCAGGTTGTGCGAGAGAGAAGCTGCACAAATAAGCCACAAGTGAGACCAACTTGGATGTCTCATCCTTTCCTTGTTGCAGATATGCAATTCCACAATTCCAAGCTCCGCTCCGCCGAGCTCGCATCATCTGATGAGATCTCCTCAGCCTTGTTTTGCACGTGTTCACAGTCGCGGATTTAGAACCAACGCTAGCGATAACAAATTCAAATTAAATCAATCGCTGTTATCCTCAGGATATTCTCGGGCTGCTCATTAGTGCCAGCGGGAACTGGTGGAGCAGAAGCTTGGAGTCTGTAAACCTTGTTGTTAAAGGCATGCTGTGAATTATAATATCATTCGCAACAAACGACAATACGAGTAGTGCTATTGCTTATTATCAATTGCCATGATAATAATAGAGTTTATTGTCATTGTAACAACAGGGCGACCGGCACAATGAATGAATCAAGTCCCTCAAATTCACAATTCTAAGACCTGCGATTTGTATTGGTCAAATATTGACTTTTATTGATCAGATTATTCGGATCAAATCTGAGATCAGAAATTATTCCGTTAAGAAACGCCAGTTTCCTTGAGCGGAGAGCGAGACCGGTATGAAAGTCGCTCGGTGTGAGGAAAATTCTATTCGGAAAAATTTCTCGGAGATATAGTAATCACACATGAGAATAATGAGCTGTTCACGAACGGGACGCTGCAAGTCAACACGATAGTTTTCTCACTGGAGACAAAGAATGGTAACTGGAAATGTGTCGAGGAAACTTTCAGTGACCAAGGAATTCTGTAGAGTGTTATTCGCTTGAGCTATCAGATGGGTATTTTTCGGGCAGATATTTTTCTTTCGAATTTGGTGTGCTTTGTAATAAAATTTGATCAAAAAGATTACACAGCGTCCGGAGAACGAATACGGTTATCAGATGTTGAATGATTTTGACGGTTAGATATTATTTTTACCCACGCTAAATTTGAAAATTTGGCCAAAAAATTGCAACTTTGACAGCACGGGCAGTCGTTCGAGCATGTGCAGTGAGCTGGATCTGATTGATGACAGCACCAAACAATTTCTTGGAAATTTGAGGCGCTCTGTGATTTTGAGTGTACACGGAGAGGACGCCCACACAAGCGTTACCGGATGCAACAAACGACATTTCATCCACTGCACATGAATATGAACGCTTCATATCCGTATTTTTGGAAGCGATTTTTTCTCTAACGTATGCACTGATCAAGTTTATGCAACTGGAAAATAATTTTAACTCTAACACTTTAATCAAACTGTGTACAACACTCCAAAAAAAGAGGACAAAACACTGTTTAAAAAAAGCCACCACTTTTAAAATTGTAGTAATATATATAAAAACCACCTTTTGAGAATATAGAGAGTGTAGCTTTGTAACATTTCGGCAGAGATGTGCTAAAAACATTTAACAAGCAGAATTCCCTTCAATTCTTGCGTTAGTGCTACAGCCGTCTATAAATGGTGTCTTAATCGTGACCCGCACTCGATATAAGGAGTGTGGGTTGGAATGCTGAAGGAAAAAGACGCATGTCTCTCAGATACCTAAATGGTGCAGTAGACATGATCCGACCGTACGCATTCACTTGAACAAAGCAGTTTTTGTGATCAGGTTTCAGAATAGGGGAATGCGCGAACTGAGTGCAAAGGATGGAATACAGGATTCAGGATGGTCTTTATCTCTTAACAGTAAAAGCAGTGCTGAATGTTCGTCCGATTTTACCCAAATGAATTATGATGGAGCATATTACCGTACACTTCAGAGAAGTGTACAGAACAAACCAGTTCTTTAAAGGGAAATATATTTCTGCCCTAATCATCCATAAATAGCTTCAGTTGAACCTTCTTTTGCCATAAATTTCTCAGGAATAGTTTTTTCAGTTCAACGCTTTTATGCTATAATTTCCAAATAATCGTTATATTTCAGCGTTGTTCTGCCATAATGACCTAATAATCGTTATATTTAAACGTTGTTCTGCCATAATTACCTCTGAATAGTTGTAGTACAGTGCTTTTTTTCATAATGAGCCATGAATTATTACATTTACCGCAGTTACACACAAATAGTTGTGCATCAATGTTGTTTAGCCAAGATAACCCACGAATATTTCACGTTCAACGTTTTTCAACCATTATTGCCTATAATATCAGTTTTAGATCAACGTTCAAAATAAGTTCTGTTGTGAAGTGTTCAATTCTCTGCATGACTGCATCACAGCGCACAGCCTAAAGCACGAGATGCAAAATTAACCAAGCCGCGAGGTCCGAGCAAAATTAACCAAGCCGCGAGGTCCGAGCAAAATTAACCAAGCCTCGAGGTCCGAGCAAAATTAACCAAGCCGCGAGGTCCGAGCAAAATTAACCAAGCCGCGAGGTCCGAGCAAAATTAACCAAGCCGCGAGGTCCGAGCAAAATTAACCAAGCCGCGAGGTCCGAGCAAAATTAACCAAGCCGCTAGGTCCGAGCAAAATTAACCAAGCCGCGAGGTTCGAGCAAAATTAACCAAGCCGCGAGGTCCGAGCAAAATTAACCTGTGTGATTGCAGACGATTTCTTCCGTGATCTTTCTACGTCGAAAAGCTCATTTGCTTTTCCTACGAATCAGCGATTTACAACAACGAGATCAAGAGATGGCATGCACAGGAATAGCCCGAGTCCAGGAATTCCATTAGCTCAATTGGGACCTCATTAAGCAATGAAAAATGTTGGTAAGAAGCGATCTCTGCGTTAATGTGTTTTCGCGGTATTGCACCACAGTCGAAATTTTCCGTTTATGAAAAAACGCATTCCTTGAATTAAAATTTCCTGTAAAAATATCGCTCCACCATATCAGATAAAATTTTACAAAATACGAGAAGGAGGGCTAAAATAACAAAAACGCTAGATTGCAATTAAACGAACAGAAAAAAACTCAGTTTGTACTCATCAAGAGCAGGCAGAACGATGTGCGATGAATTCGGAGCTGAGGGCTTGACCAGTAAATCTTGTTAGGAGAGATCTCACAAAATTCTTCATTGTTATCAGTCTCGTGAAGGGCTGTCTGTATTTCCTGGAGCAGTGCTAGATGCTCGTGTCAATAACATTGATCCAATAAATAGTAATCAAGAAACTAAGAGCGGATAATCGATCTCCTTACTTGGTAGGTGTGAGAGAATTGTCTATCACAGAAATCGTCTTAAATTCTCCAAGGAAGGTCTGCTTTCCGGTTCAGCTCTGAACTGATGGTTTCTCTTTTTATGTGCATGCAACTTAGGTGGCAATAACTATTTTTTCAAATTTGATAACTACATCATCATTTCTTCCTCCACAACACTGAGCAATAAAGAAAAGATCGTCGAGTCAGATGAAGAAGTGGCGTAGCGGCTGACACTTTCCATGAACTATGTTGTGAGGCTGGAGTTTCTCTGGAAAAGAAGATTGAAGTAATTTTGAGGAAAAACGTCAAGAAGGCGTAAATGAAACAAAAAGTAACGACACATCCATCCACTTGTTGAACAACCTGGTCACAAGTCTAGGAAATCTGTCGTCTCAGCTTGAAAAGTTACGAACTGTTTCAGATAGCGACAGTCACCTTTTTATACCACGCGAGAAGGTGTGGATTTTTTTCGTGAATGTGATAGTTCAGCAGTAATTTGTAGTGAACACAATTTTTAATTACTACTAGCGGTAATTTCTAGCGAAGAACTAAATACAACGTTTATTTACCAAATATTTTGACTATTTTTTTGATAGAAAAACACTTTCAAGCAATTAAAATCACTGTGACTCTGAAGATGGTGAAAAATATCTTCTTTGAAAAGTGTACCAACTGTACTAATGATTTCAAAATCATTGGTATGCAAAGTTTAGATCTAAATAAAAGCCACAGTAGAACTTGATATGTTTGTAGGTTGCCAAGAGATGTTAAATACCGCTGTGTACAACACCAGCATATTATTAGACAATATTTTAAGTTAGTTTAGGCTCCCCTTACCACAACAAAGGTGTTTCCAAGAGAGCAAGGAGGAAGGCAACATTAAAAACAAAATAAAAAAGGAACAGGGAATATATGCACAAAGTATAACCCTACACCCAGCGCAGAAAAAGAGCAAGATTGAAGGGAATTTATGAAACAAGATTAAAATTAAAGAAATTGATAGATGTTAAAAAAGACAGCAGTGAAAAAATATATTTGATGGCAAAATAAGAATCTTATTTTGTTTCAACGCCTACTTAGCCTTTACTGGGAACTTCGCACCTTCCTCTGGGAGGGCAAAAGCAGCATCCTATTTACGATGAACTATTTGTGATGTTGTAATAGCCCAAGAAAAGTACAAAACGTTCAGAATCAACGTTCTCCAGATTTGAAGATCTCAGGCTAATTTTTCTCTACTTTAAGTAAGCATTTTTTGTATTTAAAAACCGTAATCACGACCACCGTCATTAGACTAACATGGCATCGGATTATCACGACATCACACTGAAAAAATGCCACTCGGCAGTGAACTTAACGGAACACATGAGGGAAGAAATCGAACAAGAAATATTATTTATTGAGGCTGTTTGTGAAAGAAAGCCTCTGGAGCGTTAAAGGGATAAATGATTAAAATAAGCTGATCCTCTACAAAAATCAGAGAGAAAGGAAATCTAATCCTTCATCCAAACTACTTTCTAGAGTAACAGACTACGTCAAACTTCACCCAATTGAGGATTTTCAGTCATTCTAGAGTGATTGGCCTATCTAAAAAGTATTGTGCATAAAGAAGTTGACTAATAGTTGACATCCGCAGCAATGCAACGCTAGTTGGAAAACGGCGTTAAACAAAACAAAGAACCTCTTGAACCCAGGCCTGTGGGCGTGCTGGCGTAAAATTTGCAAGCAAATCTTTTGGAAGCTGTCATCAAATTTGGCTCCCACACCAAATGGAAGCTACACTTTCCCCGTTCTTAAGTAAGTTTTCGATGCCATTGACCAAAAACGCAAATTTGAAAGAATATGCTACCTGAAAGTTTAATTGGGTTTCATGAAACTATTATTCCCTCCGCGAGATACAATAAAAAGCAAGTCTTACGTCAAAATTTTCCGTTATTTCCCACTTGAGAAATTCATCATGAGAAGCAAGTTTCATGTCACAGCTTTCCAAAATTACCTGCACGAGAAAGCCACCCTAAAAAGCAAGTCTTGCGTCTCAGTTTCCGCGTTTAATTTTTGCAGGGCGCCGAAGTTTCTTTCTTGAGGAGCTTCTTTTGGAGGGAGCGGTACGCAGGAGGCAGTGGCGGCTCACAAAAGAGCCTCCCGCTCACCTTACGTTCCCCTGATCCTCGTTTGAAATGAAAGCGCCATAAAAACGCCTTGATGCCCCTCTTAAGGTTACTTTAGGCAACACCTCGCCCAAGTCCCCAGCTTTCGAGTGAATAAAAATGACACGATGGGCCTGTTTTTTCGCTCTAGGATGCACCACCGCTCGGACTCCCTCGCTGAAACTTTCGATGTTTTTGTGCATGCTCTTGGAAATAACTTGTTGAAGAGGCTATTAACCGCGTTTATGGGATGAAGCTGTAACGGGAAGATTATTTTTTCGAAACAAGAGTTCATGCAAAAAATTTAGCTAAAAGATGTGCGACCCTCTAGATGAAAATCGGATTGGCCATAGGTTTAGGTTGGTTAGGTTTGTCTATCTTATGAAATGGGAACTAGCACCTGAAAGGGAGATGCTGTTAGGTTACCTCAGCTGTAAATAGACCTTCAAGACTTTTATCTATCGTGCACATTTTGTTTCCTTCAGTGTTCATCCCTTCTTCATTATCTCTTCTTTGTCTTTTCTTCCTCTTCCTTCCTATCTTGCTGTTTCTATAAGGGCATCCATCCTATATGGGAACACACCTTGAGCATAGATTCCCTGTTTTCTGCTACATATGCTAAATGATCCCTTCACTTCGTTCTCGTGAGATCGCGTTAGCCGTGATGGAGTTCAATCCTTACCAATGAAGTAACAATAATACAGAAGTGCGACCATATAGAGTGCTGCTATTGCGCCTCATCTCGATGCAAGAAGCAGTTTCATCTCTAAGGCTTTTTTAACAACGACGTATGATTGATAAGTTGTAGCGGTCAAACACGTAACAAGAACAAAACGCTCTTGAAAGGACTAGCTAATAGAAATGTAACTAATTTAAAAGGTCCATTTTACACAAATGTGCTCACGAATGCAATACTAAGCACAACATGAATGAGCAATGACGAAAAAACTCTTTAGAGATCAAAATCACAAACTGCAAAATGTTTTAAAATTCTTTATTTTTCAATCCCTAGGTTGAACCGAGAGCTATTCCTGCAGCGAGCTACAACAACAATGATTGGCACCAAATGGATGCCACCAGCTTACGCGTCTCAGGATGGTAGGTGTGAGGGTGGAATTTAACAATGCTGGGCACGCGCGGCCCCTGTAAATCTTGGCCGCGCCACAAAAAACGTGAATCAGGAGAGTGAGACGCAGCTTTTGTGTGGTTTGGGGATAGAATATAATCAAGAGGGAAATAGGATACTCCGTGGTATATTTTGCACGGACAGATATATAGTGCAGCGTACAATGTTTGGAAGTTCACTGTAAAATCGGTATTGTGGAGTGTGAACTGCAAGAACTGTTCTCAATGAGAAATGACGAGTTATGAATGCTTATGAGCGTGAATTGTAATAACTGCTACTGGAGTGGAAATTCAGCACTCAGAATGTTCTGTATAGAATGGCGGCAAGCATGCTATTCTTTTTAAAAGTTCATGAATATAGGGAATTAATTATTCTCCCTGAACATGCGATGTTTGTTGCCACGGCGATCGAACTTCAGATTCTAATCACTCCAAAACTACCGGATACGATAAGCGGAATTTCCTAGTTCCATTTTATATTTTGCTTGTGATTTATTAAGAGGTCTAACGTTCCTTTAATTTGTTGGAATTTATTACAATTGCATTTAATAATAATGTTCCATTGTTCTCAGTGTATTGACGAGAACCTCCATTTGAGAACCAAGATATAAATCGTAACAGTGGCAAATAAAAAGGGCGAATACTCAAAATCAAGTTGTGTGCTAGAGACATTACTGAGATCAAGGATATCACTCAGGAAGTTCTAACATCAAGAAGAAATTGTTGTGCTTGACAAATCGAGGGGAGAATAAGAATGTCCTAATCATTTCAGACCACTAAAAAAAGTCCTGATATATTATTTCTCGATCGCAAAAGAGATAACAACAATAAATTATTGTAGTACGGTAGGGAAGTGCAGGGAATGAGCAACCGTAAGCTGTTTTCTTTAGTAATTTGTGTAGCCTCAATTTCTTGAAAATAGGGAAGCAACAACTTCATCCATGAACAATAATAAGCGACAGTTTGTTCAATGAACTGCTCCAGACACACAACGGTGCTGCTATAGCATAAAAACCTACCACACTACAGCATGAGATCTACCTCTAGTTAGTATCATAGAGTTAGGTTTTTAACTAATGGAAATTACATATTTATATACATTTAATTTAGCGATAAACACTTAATTCGTACATCTCAAACTGTACCTGGGTAGGCGATATTTTGACAGTAGACCTCAAGCGGTAGTAGCACCTGCACAACACCCTGACCCACACACATCCTGGGTGATCAAGTTGTTCACAGTCCCGCTGATCTTAAACAATTTAAACAATTTATTCACCACAGGTGTTACAGAGGTAGAATGTTTCTTAAGTCTAGTACGATGGTCAAATTTGCGTATAGCTACCTGTGGGCCCGAACAAGTTCAGCGACTTCTAGGGCATCCTACCATCACGTTATTCTAAGGTGTACAATAAAGTTTAACCTAATTCACTTAATCCAGTTTCGCATTTGACTGATCAATGAGATAATTAACTCGATATTTGATGCTTCATTTTACAATATAGGTCATATGGACTATTTTTAAAAGTATATTCGATAAATGTTTTAAGAACAGACTGAAGATCGGCGATATTAACCATGGCAAATTACATTATTAGGATCAGACTAGTATTCTGAAAGGATGTGAGACTCAAGATTTCTTTTGAATACTTTGTAAGAATTACTTTCACGGATCTCCTCGATCAGGTATTGAGTTCCAAGTTTTAGTTCCAACGAAGAGGATACTGTGTTGCGACCGGGCCTTTGAATAATAAGGAAGCATGAATTTACTTCTATTTCGGGTTAAATGGTCGTGAAGACCAGTTTGCGCAGTTAAAAATTGTTTTAGGCTATTGTCGCCATCACTTGCTAATGTTTTGTAAATGAAATTACAAATGGAGATTTTGTAGAGATCCGAAAGTTTAAGTATTTGTAAATTTTTGAATGAATCATTTGTGTGAGCATTATATTCTAGGTTCTTTACCACTCTGATGGCTCTTTTTGCAGAGTAAAAATTTTATTTATTTTATTTTTCATCAGTTCCGTGCCATGCTTCTATTCCATATTGCAACAATAAACGAACATCAAGGCATGCTCTGGTCACAGGGGAGCAGACACCTCACTTTGGAGTATTGAACAAGCTCGCCATAATCGGCATTGCTGGCGCGCCTCGGAGACTAACCTGTCTGGTCTTCACCGTCCGGCCACCTGATGCCCGCATGCTGCAGGCCTCCGCGGTGCTCAGCATTGAATTGTAAGTTGGAAGTTGTCCCAAACACACGCCTGCCATTGGTATTTTAACCACGCGTTTGTCATCGGTATTTTAACAACGCGGCTTCTATGGGTGTTTTCTCAACGTACTTGTCATCTGTGTTTTCAACACGCGCCTGCTATCGGTGTTTTAACAACGTGCCTGTCATCGGTATGTTAACCACCCGCTTGTCCTCGGTATTTTAACCATGATCCTGCCATTGGTATTATAACCAAGCGCCGCATATACATGCGTTCACTGACAAAAATTAGAACGAGCACGATTTTTGCGTAACTAATAAAGTGCTCCACCTGAAGCGCGCGAACGCCCTGGAGTACGGTGCTCTGACTGAAAAAACTTGTAACTAGTTTCATGGCACGTTGGGGTTGCGTCTGAGGGGCATCTGTTAGTCTTTGAGTCCTCCTATTGTAGCTGAGAAATTAAGATCCGCATAGGTATGTCAAAAATATGCCATTCATTGCATGATGGTAGAAAAATTCTCCAAGAAGCTGCAGCAAAATGGAAATTTGTAATTCAGGATTTTGATTTAAACATTTCAGTGTAGATAGTGGAGCATAGTCATGGGTAATTTACCGCACGAAAGTGGACAAGAAAAATGAATAACGGTAGTGTTGACAGAATTTACCAAGAGGTAAGCAATCCCATTCTTACGCAGGAAGACAGACAGTGCCTACAATCTGTAGAGCTCCTGCATGTTCGTGATTTTTCAAATATTACTCCATTAAAAAACACAAAGTATGGTTTAAGTTGGGAAGTTGGGGACGTGAGGTGGAGGTTTACTTCTGCATTGTTTACTAAACATTGCCATCCAAGATAGATGGGACAACAGTCAAACGTCCTCTCATTTCTTCGCTAACTACATGCCCATTTTTAATCATGAATTCCTTGGCTTGTTCTCAGGGGTTTTTAGATGTAGAATGAAGATTCTACACAAGGTGTCATATATTTATAATAGAGAATCCACCTTGGACCATTTCATAACACGCGTGATTTTTATTTTTTGACAGTCGCATTTTCCCCGATTTCCTTCACCAACTAACAGCCGTAAAAATAGGATTACTCAGCCCCAAAAATATTAAAAAATAGACGTTTATGATTTCAGGGGCGCAGAAATACATATCATGGAGCTTATGAGAGAAAAGGTATTCAAGTATTTACCTGCCTGAACGCCGGCCCGGCTGCTCAAATGAACGACATTTTCCCGTCAGCTCTTCGTTCCAATAATTTCAGGGCGTCTCTGAGTTAAATTACTTCTAATTAAGGATTCAAATGCCAGCATGACGCTGCTGGAAATTGGATTTATTCTCTCATGAACGTATTGCAGGTACGAGTTAGGCAATGCAATCAGCTGTCATAGCTGCCGCTTCGCAAAATATTTACCATAATTTTTGCTACGGAAAACAGACGGCAGATGAGCATCAAGTTCGATTAATTGCTTTCCAGTTTTGAGTGCAGTAAGTGTGTACGTAGGACTTGAGAAGTGTTCAGGCTAATGGCCAACGTGGACAACAAAAGAGGTTTCTGATTTAAAGAGGAAGGTAAACATATTTTACTAAAGGTGTTAACGAGGGAGATCAGAGAATAAAGAGGGGCTCTGTTTCTCTCTATCTTTCTTCTCAATCCTCCTAAAGACGCTCAAATGAAGGGCAGGGACGCAGTGTTTGATGAGAAGCACAAAAATAGAACAATTACAAAAGATTAAGTATTGGGAACAGATATGTTGGACTTGGCTTGTACGCGTGACAACTATCAACGCAGAGATAAAGGGACTTGAGAAGTAATGCTCAGGTAATCACTGGACTAAGTTGCGCAATCTTCTGCTTGAAAAAAAAGCTTATTCTGCAGTGGACATAGCGAACTTGTGCTTTTTTTCTCAGGCGTGGTGATCTAAAGAGAAACTGATGTCGTTGACTTCGATGAAATTTTAGTTTAATTTCAGATGTCAAACTGGCAAGTAATAAATTGCCAAGTAGATGTCAAACTCCCTAGTAATTCCCCGAAGGAAAGTTCGTAGAATTTTATTTCCTGATCACAAAATAAATATTATAAAAATTTTCATGTCCCCGCAAGGAGAAAATTAACGAAACGAACCAATGCAGAATGAAACATTCCACGTCCTTCGCGTTGATGTGGTTGCATTATGTCATCCAACAGCCGCTCACCAGGGTCTTCCCTCGATCACCTGTAGCCTCAATGTGGTAATTTTTAGGAGAATCAATTGAAATTCGCGTCAACGTGAAAACTCATCTCAGAGTTAACCTGGCGCTAAACTGCAGTGCGTCAACGAAGGTGGGCTTAACAAGATTGTACGGTTTTATGAAATCAAACAATTTTAAATTTCTACGACTCTGTCATTTGCTCGAAATAACATTACGAGTTTTTCTCGTGACAAATTCTGGGCTGCAAACGAACTTACGTTGCCAACTTTGTGGAATAACCGCCATGTACGAGGAAAACTTTTATTCTGTTCGTCATGAGGTAAATGTTGTTGAGGAAGTACAAGTTCTCGAGTTGTTTTATTTGAACACAAAAATCATGCTCACCTAAGTTCCAGCTTGAAATTACTTTTGCAAGTTATAAACTTGTAAATTGAAATCAGCTTATGATGTGAAAATCTAGACTAACGTTGAATCAAAAACACTGATATGCTCAATTACTTCGTTCGTTTATGTCAAATAAGTTTTCATTGCTTCTTAATTTTTTTCAGCCTCTAGGGAACATTGAGTGCATTTTGCGCTTTTGTCGGGCTACATTCAAAAAATGAAAACATTATTAGAGAGTCGCCTGAAGTTCAAAGTAGGACGAATGTCGCCAGAAAAAATGAACACTGCAGTTTTATTGTTACATAAAGTTCAACTTCAAACTGATGATCTGAAAGGCGAAATTAATATTTAATAGCGTAAAGGAGGCAGTAAGTTCAAATTTTGCAGTGAAATGTTGGGGCTTGAATTGCTATTTAAAAACCTAACTAAAATTAGAATTCCTGAAATTACTGAAGCAGATAAGGAAAATCAGCAATCAGTATAAACAACATAGCTCAGAATACAGTAAAGAACTAGGTTTTTATTCAGGGAATATAATATTGCAAATATCAGAAATTCAATTACGAAAACAACACAACAAATATCATAGTGGGCAGCGTAGTTACATGGAGTAGTAAATTATTAAAAATTTTACGTCCACAAATTTCATGTATGTGATTCTAACATTTTTTCATGTTTTTGATTTCAAAAAATGTGAGCTTAAATAAAGTTAAATGATGAGAATATAAATTACGAATTAGTTTGGGTTTCCCTAACCACGACAGTTCGCAAGAGATAAAGGAAGAAAGTGTTATTTAGTATAGAATAAAGGGAATGAGGAAGCTATGCAGAAGGTTTATTCTCACGCCATACATTTAGAAACAGCAAGATTGAAAAAAGTTTGTGATGCAATGAAAAATTGAAAAAGAAAGTAACAGGCGACGAAAGACAAAATAGCAGTAAACCAAAATTATGGCTTCATAAGAAATGAAACAAAATAAAAATTTAATGGAAGGGAGGCCGACCTAATTTTCAGCTCATGGCTTTGAACCTTTCCCCGAGAGCATTTATTCTCATAGATAGGATAGTTGAATTCCTCTGAGGGATAAAGGTAGCGAAAGGAAGTCATTTTTATGGTTGGAATGGAAAACAGTCTCGTAAATGCAATTAACTTCAACGGAAGCCTGGAATTAGGAATTCTTTATTCTAATCAAACCTGATTCATATCTACTTGCATATCTGTTTTTCAAAAGCCTTATAACTAGCACCAGGACGCCATGACGGTTTTCCCTGTAAAGCCGGTACCCATTTCCGCACCTGGGTAGAGTGGGATTTTGTGCTTGAGTTTTCCCTTATACCCAACGAGGAAAGTCGCCGCGGAGCCCCGGGATTCGAACCCAAGACACCTTCTCGGAAGGACGCGTTCTTAAACACTCAGCTACGGCGAGCACGGCGCACCACTCACGATGAAAATTCTTAAAATTATTACAGATCGGCTGTGATGTGGCAGAAGACTGGAAGGCTTAGCAGCAGAGGCAAACAGCCATTTTAGTGTCTTTAGACAATGCAAGTTGTGTAAAGCACATTATATAAATGTTATTTTCTTTATTAATAATTTAGTTTTCTACTAATTGCCAATACTCCACCGACTATACCGTGAAATTTCGATTTCATTTTTTCGCTCTGAATGCTGCACAACATTTGGAGTAAAATTTCAAGTTTATGACCGTTTCGCTTTGACCGCATTGCGCATATAAGTACCAAAAAATAACAATGAGTAATTGATAAATAAAGCTAAATATATTTATCAACAACTTAAGGACGCATGAATTAATTTAGCTTTCATTGAAAACAAATTTAATAGAGGCAATTTTTCAATATCGAAAAAAAGGGAAACAGTTCTGTGCAACATTTATGTGGTAAAAACATGTTCAAACTCTTTCTCAAACTTTATTCTCTTCTTCATGAATACTAATTAACTGAGAGTTCAGAAACGTAGTGTCATTTGTGTGAATACTTTTGTCCCCCACCGTAAATTTTTCAAACCTTTTAAATCTCATGGGAACATCTTGAGTCGCTATGAGGTAATTCCGTTCTCGTAACGTTCACATTTTGGATCGCTAACACGATATACCATTCAGTGGCAGCATCGACACCAACGGATATTTTTACATCGGAAATACTAATTAAAATTACGATACGCACAAATAAAGTACGTATGTCTACTCAAATTAAAAACTAACATCCTACTATGCAGAGTTGAATAAATTCCCCATCTAATTTGGACAAGTGTGTGGATTGAAATTAAAATATCGAAGGTAATTGACGATGTCTTCTCTGTTGCTAACCTCTGCGATCCAATGTAGGCTAAACAGACTAGGCCCGGAGAATATCCGAGGAAGCACGAAAGCCGGATCCTGACGCTGTCATGATCATAATCCCAGGTTTCGACATTCAATTACAGTAACTCCAGAGGAACAACGAGGTTTGGCTGGAGGCTTCGAGCAACAGTGTCAGTCGACCGATACACGTGTTTATTGGCTGTTTTAGAGCCGGTCGGATTTGTTTGTTGATTGTTCGAATCATTGTTTCTGATGGGGAATAATTGTAAAAATTGAAGCTTCGACCGCGTGGCCGCAAAAATTTGAATTTAAAATATTAATTTGGTCAAGGCGTCCGCAATTAAACTTAGACAATTGTTCATCATTGGCGATTTTAATTATGTGTTTTTAGATTGTTATTACATCATGTCCTGTGCACTTATTCGTTCTATCTGTCTTCAAAGGGGCTCTTATTATGTGCGATGCACAAACTTCAGGAAAAGTATTTTTTGATTCTATTAACTTTAAGAGCAAAACTTCTTCAACTTTCTTTGCAATGAATTTTTGCGAAGACGCAATGTGATTCAAACACACATGTTTGAAGAACAATCGGCCAGTTGTCAACGAAAAAAAACGCGCTAAAATCCCAAAACGTGTTCGTATTAAGAGCAGCTAAGGCTTTTCTCTCAGTTCATCATGTAGTGATGTAGCCAACGAAGAGCAGTTTTCAAACTGGCCGGATGGAGCTGGTTGCCGGCTCGAGTTGTGTGGTGTGATCTATATTCACAACAGTGTACACGGTCCTTCAAGAATGACGGGATTCGATGTTTTCTTTAATTAAATAAATCTTCCAGATGTGCATGGATGACAAACAAATAAATCCATCCTAATGTTACCTGTGATGTAAATATTCTTGTACTTGTGCACTGGTGAAACTCGGATCATAGATACGGTCATTAGGGATCCTTAAGAGCGCGACAGAGAGACATACCAAGCAACAACCATGCATCATCATGTAGTGGATTCAATATTTCGTTAACTTCGCGAGCGAAAAACATTGTTTTAAAGGCGTATACTCATTATTGCAACACTGTTGCTAATTTCGAATTTTATTATTGTTAAATATTCAAGTTGTTGTTGATACAACAAGGAAGTATAATTTACTAGATTTGAAGTTTGGTATCTACACACCTATAACGTGATGTCTTGGTGACGATAAACTCGTGGTGACAAGTTGAATACTGGCCATCTTAAAAGAAATTGAAAATTACACAGAAATAAAAACTGAATCGCGTAAATACGTGTTCGTTACGTCTGACCTTCATATGCCTGTTCGTGGCGCATATTGGCGTAAAATGTCAATAGAATAGCAGTAAACAAAAGATGTTCTATCTAAACAACGTCAAACACGACTAAAACCCTACTGCAGTGAAAATCTTCAGTTGTTGAGGAGACCTTTCGCAAAAATAGATCATGTGTGAGCCGCGACTGGATAAGAGAAGTGACGCCGTCTTGCCTGCATGCCTGCAAATAATGG
>JACJUY010001820.1:90290-102077 GCA_014220935.1 Platorchestia sp. MABIK
TTGAACATATTTTGTAGCCTCTATTGATTAAAGTTTGAACACAATTAATTTTGAAACACATTGAACAAAAACTAAAGAAACTTGAGCTTAATCCTGTGAAAGTTGGTTTACGGTATACTGACGTCTGAAAGTGATCTCCGTCTCTCATGCCAAAATCCTATTTAAATAGGATTTTATTACAAAGATCCATCACTGAGTCTGAAATCCCTTCAAGGTTGGCAAACTTGACCTGAAAGATCACACAACATTTGACAACTCTGCGACGTTACCAAATGCAAAGTAAACTTTATAGTTAAATTTTATTTTTCATTAAAGCCCAAACTTTCGGATGTTACCAGAAAAAGACCAATTGTAGCCCCCTGGTTCAGTTTATGACTGCTGCACTAGGAAAGTAATGAGCAACAGTCTCTTTAATACGCATCACGGGTGAAGGTTAAAAAGCATCTCTATCATATTAGGAGCATTGTGAAGCAGGTGGAAAAAAATGAAACTTACTTTAAATTAAAACTATTTGCGTAGGTGTATTTTACATACTTTAATGTGCCTAAAGGATGAAGTGCAGCAGTCTTTGAAAGCAAAAATCTAGAACGAATTCATTAGAAATACGTAAATACTCGAGTCGGAGTTTCAGTTCGATGCAATGAGCTCGCAAATATCCTCCTGCACACACCAAAGTCAAATTTTTAACTGCAAAACGTATTTAGGGCAAATCCACCTCAACATCTTAGAATTGCCTAAATACAGCATATCTATTTCGGTGCAGTGGGTTTAGCAATTTTTCAAAATGAACATAGCAATTGATAAAAATTTTTTTCTTTTATCTCAGCAAGGCAACTGTGAATAGGGTAGCTCTTTTAGAGATGAAGTTCCTGATTTTTCGTCCCCTTAATCCATCCTGCAGTGGCGAGATTTTCATGCAATTTACGCCGTCGCAGCGTCGCAGCTAAGAACCAGACTTCTTTTGAATGAACTTGAACTGTGCTACATGTTACAATACTTGGCATAGTGACTCCAAAACTATTGCAGCCAGCCATACTGCTACAGCGAAGTGAATTGCTTAAAAATTGGCTCCTGCTGTACTACAAGTCTAGCACTGCGATCTCAGCTCTGCTAGTCTGGGTAAAAACATGCGACGTGAAGGAAACGTTAATTCAAAGTAAATCATCATCGTCAAATTAAATTGCGTCACGTATGGATATTTTTTCGAACTCTAAAAGTCACCCGTTTGTATACTCAAACTCAGTATAATCTTTATAGATGTGAATAACCGCACCGAGAAACGTAATTCACGAAATATATCAAACCGCAGATCTACGCATTCTTTACACTACTTCGTTTTTAGGGTAAAATTTCCGAACATGAGCTAATATAATAGATTTAGAAAAACAGCGTGTAAATCTCTTAACATTTCACGGACAAAAAGTTTTAAATATTAATACGGAGCCATAAATTATATCAAAATTAAATTATCTGAATGGAAACGAAAATTTGGTGTTTGAAATGAAACACAAACTGGTACCTAAATGCTTAGTAATACATAGGTTTGGTGTCACCCAAAATGCGTGACACCATAGGAAAAAACACTGTTCAGGTGGAGAGACCGAGGCTTAATAGTCATCTGAAAGAAGTGCTGAAGGTTCTCAGGGTAAAAACTGATACTGCCTGTTTTGCCAAGTCTGCAAACTGACGCCTAATCGTATGCAAATGGCGATCAAGTGTAAAAGGGATATGACAAAATATTAATTTAATGAACAAATGCAAATAAACAATTTAAAATGTTAGATTTTGTTGCTTCATTGACGTTCCCATTATTTTTTATTTTGGCTGCTACTGTGCAAGATTTCTTTCTTATTTAAAAATTGGTAAATTTTTTACATTTTACGAGGCATTTTCTAAGAAATACTTGTGAAAGAATTGAGTCAGATTCCATTGTAATACAAGTAATTTCATAAGTCCCATGAGCTTTCGATATCGTATTTATTTTCCCTTAAATTCTATCTTAACAGCCTCACACGTCGAGGTGCAATTCTGGCAAGCAAAATTCAACAGAGAGTTTTCGAGTTTGAGCTCATGGTTTCATTAGCTGATCTAAAGCCATAAAATTATAACCCATTTAATTAGCTAACCGCAACTGTATTGTAGGAATAATTTTCACACCTAATTGCATTTTTTTAGTATCCAGATAGCTCATATGTTTACATCTTTTAATTTTTGATTCAGGTTGAAAAAGAAAGATCTCACTTTAAATTGAAACTATCACATTTGCCGAATGTACATATATTGGTGCGTATGATCTTACTTTGGTATCTTTTTATTTTAACCGCATTCCAGTATACCACCCGCCTTGTTTCGTATTTTTAGGTACGTTAATAGGTTCATATTTTATCACAGGTGTCGATGAGCTGAGAAAAGATATCCAAGTAGAATGGTCAGGAACAGAACTCTCCATGGAAGAGTTTGTACGAGTTACATGATCATTGATAGTGATTAATTAACTTCATGTACGTTATATTTCGCTGCCGTAGAATCATATTTCCATGTATGCTACATCGAGTTCAATTGAACGGATGCACGGGGATTGCGAAATGTCGGATCTCGTCAATGAACGGCTACGGGGCAGGTAGCTTAACTGTTTCTACTTCGTTCGGAAAACATTACGTAAGTATTCGCCCTCTGTCTGTCGAGTTGGGGATTTCTACGAAAAATAAACTGATAATATTACCCAGGTTTTGAGAACTAAGTATCGAAGTTGTTAATCCAGAGAATTCGTTAATAAGCTACACAAGATGTGTAATATAATCCCATTTCACAGTTCGGTGAAAAGGCAGCTTATTTTTGGATTATGGACTCAAGTAATCACAATTTCCTGACGAGCTAAATAGATCTGAAAATCTGGCCAACTGAATGTTGATTCCAGCGCTCGTTTGTGCACCGGCCAACTTGCGCTCGATTCAAATCTTTTCACTAACACTCAGCAATTAACTTTCACGAGCTGCTAGGCTTCGTTCACCAGGTGAGGAAAAATGTATATTTCCAACAGCCTTAAGAGATTGTTTCCATTAAAGTTAGCCTAGAACCGAAATAAGATAAGAGATGGAAAACGTCTATCAGACAAGAGACATTTATGACCATACTCCAAAGGATCTACAAGAGTCATTAATGAATAATGCTGCACAATGCTAAAACCGTTTGTCGAATATAAGTTTTTCGAGCATACTCAGTAAAAATGTGAGATGCAATGTTGCAAAATGTTTCCAATGGACTGAATTGAAGCTCGTGCATCAACACAAGTGCTAAGCGACTGAGTAGAGAACCATTGTTCTGGTTCTGTGCGCAGCTGTCTGAAACGTTCCTATATTTTCTGACACAAATGGCACACTATGCTTTGCGAATTTGTTCCCTTTTTGAGACACAAACAGTGTTCTTCTGACAATGTTCCCTCTCGCCTGACAATGCTTCCTTTCTTCTGGCAACGCTCCCTTTCTTATGACAGAGGCGGCACACGGCGTTTGCCACGTTTTTGGGGTCAGGCAATGTTAATCTGACAATGTTCCCTTTCTTCTGACGATATTCCATTTTTTTTGACACAGATGAAACATTGTACTATGAAATTTATACTCTATTTTCTCACAAACAGATGACGTAAGGTTATCTGCAACTTTTATAAAAATGTTGTACAATGTGCTGAACTTGATCGTGGTTCGCGTGCGCTGGCAGTTATCTTCGAGATGCTGAGAAAATGTGTTGGAAATCTCATTGCCATCTNGGAATATAATAACCAAAGAAAACTGGAAAGGGTAGAAGACTTAAATCACGATCATTGTAATGACCGATATTTGAACGAATATGCTAATACCACTGATCCAGCACAATTTGTCCGTCTATACAAAATGACACAAAAATCTCATTTCATGAAAGCTGAAGCAACAAAAGCACACAGCGACCGTCTTGAAACTCACATATTTAGCTGTTATTCTAAACGCCCTCATGTTCTGTTGAAGTCACGAGGACTGGGCTGGTCTGCAAGACTTTAGCAGTGCAAAGCTTACGGAAAAATGGAATTGAGGCAATGTTGGTGCCTCGGAGGAGCGCTATTTGTCTTGCGTCATTGTCGGCGCTGCAATGGAGGAACTTGGACGCTTCTCTCAAGTTCTGTTGCGTCGAAGCTTACTTTTGACGATTGTCACTTGCCTTCTGTGGGCAAGTTAGCTGGATGATCTTCAAACTGAATTTTCTCTTGAAGAAATATAAATCGAAGATAAGAGTTTGTTTAATATTCTGTCTAAGTTATTTATGTACAATATTGTTTAAAAAAAAAGAATAATAACGATAGAGGCTTGCAAAATGGAAGGGCGCGAACTACTTTAGCTTGAGTGAAGCTATTACCTGACCTCACTTCATCACCCAAATAACTGATTTTTTGCCACACAAACAAGGAAATGGGCACCAGAACTGATAAAAAATTGTTAATATTTCTTAACCTACCGAGCGAATTCTTACAGAAAAAACTACAACAACAATTTCATATTGATTTGCCACAAGTAGGGAAACAGAAATCAGATCATTTTTGCCTTCGTATCTCAGCATGGCGTACTCAGTTCTAAGTAGAAGTTTTGTGACAGGCAATGAATGTTTTGATTCAGCACCAAATTTTTATGTCAATGCATTTTCGTTGTATAGCGCGTGATATTCACTAATGTATATCAGAAATTAATAAAGATTGCAAAATTTTACTTTTTCAAATGATCTGCTCCAGAGCTGTGCACCAGATGATCGCACTTAAAGAGGCGCCTAGACCTTGGAGAAACAAAGCCCCTTTCAAACGATGGGTCCTCTGATGGGAAATTATAGTTTTATAATAATGAGTTAATGGCATCCGAAAGATGAAAATTCAGTGTTTGGCTACCTCTGACACGTCGCTGTGGAGAGAATAATTTTCAGAGCTGGTGGGTTCGGGGTGCGTCATCGCCAACACATTAATCGTGAAAAAGTGTTTTGAGAGACTTGTAGAGATGGGAGTTTCTGAAACGTATATACGCGTTGATGCAGGTGGTAGGACATATAGTTTGAGTTCATAGTATCTGATAAAACATTCTTGTAGATGCATACGGTAATTTACGCTAGACAAAGATAATTCTAGAGCGGTAAAATTTGGTTACTTGAAGAGGTGTCTTTGAGAGATGTTTCACAATACTGAATTTCAACATTAAGTTTGAGTGCTGGTACAAGCTGGCAATTCAGTACGAATATTCCAACCAGTGGGCGTACTGCGGAAAATGATGAAGAGAGAGTCCAAGAAATTGATGATGAAAACAGAAATGAAATAGGCGAGTGAATGAAGAAAAGCATCGAAAAGACAGAGTTCTTCCTGAACTTAGAACAAGAATGTACTCTTGCGATTTAAGCAAACGAAAAATGCAAAATGCTTGAACATTTTTATGGTTGTTCTTTTGTAGCCTGATGTTCTGAATTAGGGAGTGGGAAAAATAGCACTTGTTTGACATGACAACACTGTTGAGTCTTTACTCATATTTCACGCAGAAAGCTGAAGACATACGAGAGAGCCTTGGCGGTAGTTGCGGGCGGGTTTGATTCTTACAGTCCCAATGCACGCACATCGCTCTGGTATGCTTAGCATTTTGGTGAAGAAGTGAAGATAACACATAAAAATAAAACACGACTGCAAATACATGAACAGCCTACAGTCATCTGACGTTAAAAAAGATCGAGGTCTGTTTTATTCGAGGGTCTGCTAGCAGGTTACACTGGGAGGCAGCTCGTATTTTTATGACATGCACATCGATATCGCCTGCTGACTACCAATGACTTGAGCTTGCGAGCGGACCGATAGAAGGATCAGCAAACGCTCGAGAGCTGCAACTCAGAATGATGCAACTCGCGCCTCACATGAATTATGACCATTGCACCCTACACAAACACTGCCCAAGTGTACGTTAACATCATAACCTGTTTATTATCGCGTAAAATATAAACTCCATCCGTTTTCATGGGCTCCTTATTTTTTTCCATTCTGTATTAGTGTTTTTATTCATGCTGCTGCTTGTTCCTTGTTTGGGTGCGATTATTTGCCAGTCGATCATGCAACTTTCAAAGACACTCCTAAAAATCTATGGTTTGCCACAAATCTCATTTAGATGCAGCTGCTGTTTTTTTATAAATTTGAGAATCATGTTTCTTTCAGGCTACGTGGGGAAATATGTTTTAGAATATGTATTTTCAAAAAGAAAAGTGAAGAAAATACGAAACCTCAGAGTGTATTTAAAACAGCGCATATTTTCAAAGCCATAATAGCACTTCTCGTTAGATTAAATCGTTATTCCTTTTGGTTAACAAATCACCCTCAAAGCACCAGTGTCACTTGCTGCAAAAAAATGATATTTATTTTCACTTACTCCAGGGCTATTTTCAATTGTTCCAGGCTTTCTCAGACAGCTAAAAATTTCTGTTCTTGCCAATCACACACCCACATCTATCACCATCGAGTGATTGATTCAGATCGCGACATAAACAATTAAACATTATTGTAGGCTTTTTAACTCTAATGCTGGCTGCAACAATCTTATATCTCGGAGCAAGTTTTCTGTAAGTCTGACGATGTATACACAATACTTCCAGTATCATCACTACCACCAGATATCGGGTAAAGAAGTGTAGAAAGACACGAATATCATCATTACAGCAACGAGTGGAGGGATATGCCTCATTATGAGATCATTAAGGACTCAGTGTGATCCTTTACGATTGGAATCGCCTACCACAAAATGAGAGAGTGGTCATCAACGACGATGAGGATCATCTCACTTTTCTGGTTGGTCCCGCTCACTCTGTGCCAACGGCTCGGATACAATATTTTTGTAATCTATGCCTTCCACCATCGGCTGAGCAGCAATTGTTCATCGGGATGCCCTGAGCGTCTGTTACTATGAACTTGCTCAGCATTCTTGATTTCGGAACATTTAGACACTCTTCAGTGCCTTTGTGTGCGTAATTCAACGACAGTGTGATGAGCCTGAGGCTTACTAAAAAATTGCCGCGGTCAGACTCAAACGGTTAAAAGTGTTGATTCAAAATAAAGCGAGTCTCGAGTCTTTTTTTGCTCTATGAGACGCGAATTATTTAACCAAGTTGGTAAATGTATGACTGGATCGATTGCTTGATGTGCGATACTGTGTTAAAGGCTTCACTAGCTCTCTAATTTTCCCTACATCAATCCTTCCGAAGCATACGCCAAACTAAAACCCTTTTATTAATATCTGTTGTGCTTTTATTTGATATCATGTTTATGCCTTTCAATTGATCGTAACACAAGTGCATGAAAAAATTCAAGGCATTTACAATTGACGAAAAATTTGAAATACCACCGTTATTTTTTTTTTGCACGCAGGTACGATAATTTTAATAATAAAGAAACAATCCAATCATCTAAACTAAAATAAGAATCTCGTTTGTCCTTCAATTTTGCTACTTAGATGCTTTCCCCACAAGGTCTGATTTTAAAAGTAAAATTCTTTGTCATTTACAATATTAAACGCTTAAATTTTGAACATTAAGGTTGTACACAATAGTGTCATTTCATTTCCGCATTTTAACTACCATAAAGGAGAAGAGATTTACCACACATTAACATTGAAGGAAATAATACTGCCTTCAGAGTATGTATATGATGCTCGCGTTTTTGACGGTACGGGTACATTGGTATAAATCATAACATTATTATTGAGAGTGTGTATTTTGAAACAGAACTTTAGACATCAATAGAAATTCGCATTAGAGAAATTCAACAAGCAATTCCACATGCATGTAAATGCCGAGCTGAAATCTAAACTAAAGGCATGCTCAAATTTGTTAAGAACGATTTCGATGACACATTTTATTTTGGGGTGTTTAGTTTCAGTTAACTCAATTCGAACGCTCTGAATTAATGAAGGACGACAGTCGGCAGAATACGCGAATTGGCATGAAAGAATATTCATCCTCATTCTCTCAGGCGAAACACCGTCATGATTAGTGTTCAATTTTTCTTAATGAGGCGCATGAACTGGCGGGGCCAAATACATTGGAGCGGTGCCCTCATTAGAGAACGACGGGAAATCGGTTTGAATGAAGAGTTTGAGCAGAGCAGACACAAGCAGCAGCAGCAGTCCTCACTTGCATTGTGCACTGTTCTTTGAGATCAACAGCTGCGCTCAAAGTAAATGGAAGCAGTTCTGATAATGAGAACAGCTGCCTTCAGAGCGTGATAGTGTGCGCTCCTGAGAGGAATGAGGCGATCGTTTTAAGATTCGGCGAAAACGATACGCTCGCTAAAATTCCTGTAAAAATGTAGCGATAGTGAGCCCTTTTTTCATCTAGACATTGAGATTAAAGCGAGAATATTTTCATTGTTTTCTTAAAGCATACCGCAATAAATAAAAATGAAATGTTCAAATATATCACACCGTAACAGGTTTCTCCCAGACCATTAGGGAGGGTGTTCGTGAGAACTGCATTACTACACAAGGAAACGCTTTCCAGTTCTTTTGGCTCCAAAGCCTCTTTGTGTTAACCTGGCAGCGCTAAATCAACTCGCTTCTTCTGCATCGCTCTCAAGGATTTAAAGGCAAAGCTTCCACACAGAAAATTGAGCCACTGTTCTGCAGTCTCACGCTCATTAACGCGACCGCCTTGAAAACCTTTGAATTAAAGAAGGCGCAGAAACATTTAACTTCGCAGAGTTGAACAGAATTTGAATATTCATAACCGATCCCGTTAGATAATGACCCAAACTTCCGGGGTGATTATTTCAAAATGCAGCTAAGGAGCTGCACATTCTGCGCACCTGCGGTTGTATGGAAACGAAGAGACGAGCTTCTTCACCGCGATATAATACTTGTGCCACAAAGGGCCTCATTATGGATGAGATTTTTAACATGACATAAACAGCGCTATCACATTCACATCACACGTTGACAACCGAGTACACAAGAAGTAAATTCTAGTTGAAAGGAAGTATTTTAATCAGGCGTATAGCTGAGCATGTAGGCGGATTTTCAATCGAAATACCGAACCACAAGTGTGGGAAAGTCGGTTGTGTGACATGGCAAAGGAAAATTTATTCACAGTTTCCTGATGATATCATTCTCTCTATCAAAAGCCAGCTGCTCATCTATTCTTACACCAGCACGCAGGGCTTATTCGAATGTCACAGCGTTATTTTTATGGTGATTGATTCTGCCTCAACGCTTCTGGCTCACAGAAAGTTTTGAAGGTTTACTGCTTCATTTCCGATATTTTGATGTTGATGAGAGGCACATAAATGTTGATGAGTAGCATTATGAGCAAATTGTGTAATAATGGGCTTCAACGCTTCAATAGTTCTAAGACGCGATGAAAATATGCAAAGCTGCTTACATTGCATGATCTCTTTCACCGCAGATTTATTTTGGAATGCCATTGAAGCAAGCTTTGCTGTGTTTAATCCTGAGCTCAGTGACGTACCAGCTTCGTTTGACAGGCATGCGCGTGAGGTAGCTTAAAACGTTAATATTATGAGGGGTGTGCTATTAATATTCAGCTGACCACTAACCTCTCAGGCAATGGAAACAGGCCTAATGTATTCAAAAATCATTCATTATGTGAAAATGACGTCAAAATTTAACATGTTACCACAAAACGTAAACGTGAAGGTGTATTGTGTTCAATTGCACCTGTGGGACCATTGTGCGCTAGTTCAGTGCTGACATCTGTAGAACATCCCAGCCCTTTCGTAAATTACACGAACAAATAAGAAATAGCATCACAATTGGAAAATAGCACATTCGTTTGAGGAATTTAGCTCATTTTTTGCTATTGATTTCAGTATCGTTATTTTGATAGCGAAAGGCTAGAAGAATATGTCTCAAAATTTGAGACTCAGTCAACATGTACGCCGGAATGATGGTTTGGAGTATTAAAATAATGTCGCCGCAAATCAGGGGAAAATACATGAGCATCAGAACTTCAAGTCCCGCAACGGGTGATGATAAGGTCATCGCATAAGAGTGTTGGACAAGAGTGATGGAATATCTCATGAAGAATAGACTGTCGCTATTTACCTTATCTACATGCATTTTATTTGAGCATCCGTATGATGCACGGTTCAAAGCGCATGTTCGATATCAATATCAAGATAACACAAGAGTTTAAGGCTCTCACATTTCTGTACATTGATTTTTCCTTTGCTAAACTCAAAGACGACGCTCGGTTCGAATAGGTTCGAACTCCCGTCGCTTACGTGTACAGTTAGAGGAACCCAAATCTCATGGACACGTAGGAAATTGTTTTCAAAGTCACCGAAAAAAAAGGATGGGAGAGTAAGTCGAAGTTTTCTCGAGTGAAATTTTTTTTGTGTTTGTTTATGGTTGAAGGACATTTTTTACACTAACCAGTGGTGTTAGGTTCAAAAATTGTTTTTAAATTTACACAACCCACTTAGTGCAAAAAAATTTTGAATATTCTATCACTCAAACCGGTGTTTTACTTCAAAGATTGTAGCTTTCAACTGTCTGGTACCCCGCAACTGATGTTGTTTGAATGACATCATCCCATTTGTAATAAAACGCGACGAGTCTTCTCAAATTTTTAAATAAATTAATAAATTAAGAAATTTTTATAAGTGCGTGATTTCTCCTATGTTATTACAATGGGAATTTCATTGAACACATTTGTTGCTTGCTTGGTTGGTTCGTCTCACTTTCCCGTTCTTAAAGGATGCGTGATGACGGTATCTGTGATACGAGTTTCGCCGGTGCTCAAATACAAGAATATTTCAATTGCGTGTACTATTAGGATGGATATTTTTTGTTTGTCATCCGCATCTGGAAGATTTATCTAAAGAAAGTATCGAATCCCGTCATTTTTGAAGGGTCGTGTACACTAGTAATTATATAATTAATGATTTGCAAGAGACATTCAATGTCAAGCGAACGTTGGGAGAGATTGTAATAGTAGAGGTATAGTAAAATTGTGCTTGATAGTGTTTTAGCCGGAAAAAATGACGTTGTTTTAGATGTATTTCCTTCACTCAATATTTTTTTTGCAGACATTTTAGGTTGAAACTCTCAATCTTAGAGATAACAATGAAGTATGTTTAGGGTTGACTAAATAATCAGTCCTTTTGGTTATTCTATTTTTGTAGTTTTCTTCCTCGACGCTTATCACGGACCCCTCAGAAAATGAAGAGTTTTGTAGAACGCCTCATAAAAGTTACCTTTACAGCAAACCTTACATTTTGTGATCTAACTTTGTGATTAATCTGAGGTCAAAAACAGCAGCGCTGTGAACTGTAATAGCCTCAAGTACACCAAATGGGGCATTAAATTCTAACTTAAGCTTTAACAAAATGAAATTTGGGGAATCGCTCGTGCTTGAGGTGGGCTGAAGCTGCTGCATCTTTCTTCCTTATCGCGCTGGCTCGAGCACAACTTTATGGAGTCTCGAGTTCGGTTTAGGAGCAGAAGAAAAAAAGCTTCTGTGCATAGATTCTGCAAGCCCCTCAGAAAATTGAAGGTATCGGGTTGACAATACCGGGGTTAAATACTAACAAAGATAATGCTGTTTATGAGATAACACAAGCATCTTAGAGGGTTATTGTGCAAAGAATGGGCTTGAATACTCGGAAAATGTCGATAACTAAAGAATCATATAATTAAGAATTCGCATACATTAGTTGCGTCGTTTTAATTTTCATAACTGTTGAGTTGCAGCAAATCGATTTGAACTGTTCCATTGCACATAACAAAGTGGCAT
>JACJUY010001820.1:102512-119585 GCA_014220935.1 Platorchestia sp. MABIK
TGGTGGTTACATAGTAGAATTTGTGTTCCGCTCAGTAAATATTTCCGTATTTGTGTTTGAGGTAAGAACTGTAGTACGTATCATTAAATAAAAATTAGCTTGAGTTACTCTTAAAACTATTGTCTGCTATTTCAAAGCCTGAAATGGTAAATGCATTTTAGGTTTGGTAAGACAATGATTTTAAGATTAACTCAAGTTGATTAATAAAATTCAAGAGAGTTCAGATAGAGCGAAAAATACTTGTCTCTGATATTATGCTCTAGTTTAGACAGCAAATTTTCAGCTACTCTCCTTTCCTGTCTAGAATTTATGACCATGTAGGAAGTGTTAGAATGGGACTAAATGACATTTAACTTTATATGATCAAATAGACCTCAATGATATAATACGAATCAATCTGGTATGAAAATGAACACGAAGTCTCATAACAGCTGAAAGAAATCACGATGTGAATAGTACCTATGGAATATGACGCGACAAAATCCATTAACTCAGGACAACGGAAGTCTAAAATACAAGCACGAATAAAAAGGTTTCGTTAGTGAGCAAATATTAACCATTGGGAACCGGCAGGCGAGATAAAGTCCCAAGCGTCTTCGAAACACGACTTCCATTTTCACGACCAAACAAAGGAAGGAGCGTACACAAATACGGAAGAACAGGCGAGCCATGGAAGAGATGAGAATATTGAGAGCTGGTGCGAATTATTCCGCAGCTCGTCGCACATGCTACAAAATACTGCGAACTCTCGGCTCGCGGAACACAACGCCACCAGCTCTTTGATGAACATCAGCTGTTGTGCTTTATATTCTTTGTGAGCTGTAGAGAGAAACGGTCTATTCTTCTCGCATTCCGTGAGAAAAGGCATGGAACATGTTCGCGCAGCGAGGGGAGACGGAGATAGTGAATCTTTTCCCCACTCCTAAACCTAACTATCGCGCTACATGCGTGTGGCAATGAGTAAATAAAATACGCAAGGAATTTTTTCAACATTGAAAAGGTAGGTAGATGCTTTATGAAAAGAGATTGTGAGCAAAAAGAATGAATAATCGTTACACGTTGCGTAGCAAATACATGCCAGAGGATTTCCAAGGCCTAAAGTTCAATGAAAATGAATTTTATATTTACTTCTAATTTTGCTCGACATGCATGAAATCAGCAGATCGACAGTTATTCAGAAGCGTCAGCGTCCCATAATGCTTATGTTAAATGCAGCTGCGTGCATTGCTGCTACAGTTTGTTCGAGATTATCCCAAGAGCAGCTCAAGAGTATTTTATCATCTGCAAGGAGAACTGCACAGGGATAAAGAATGAAAGAACGCAGTCAACCTACAGCGTGCTGATGGTTCTCGGTTGTAGGGAGCACCGGTCTTCGGCACGATAAAGAAACGTGTGAAGTGAAGGTGATGCAAATCTAACACAACTAAACACTCAACAACCCCGTGGAAAAATTCATCTGCTTCAACATGATTAGCAAAGTTAACGACTCAGATGACAGTATATCAGACAGACTAGCGAGGGCGGACGCTATCGGCATTACACTCGAGTGAAGCTGAGGAATGGTATGTTATAATGAGGAGAGCTTTGCCATCTCTCAATCGCTGCAATTGAGACAATATCCAGTACCTGCCAACTGAACATGAAAGCTGCTTTTCAGGCTACATGTGTTTCAGATCCAAGCCATCACATTGTTCATCTCTCGTACACGCGGAACGCAGTCCGTGCGTCCGACCTGGAAACTTAGCGCTTGGCATGGAGCATCGTGTTCCTTGATTGTTGACGAGGCCCCGCAGGCAAGACTTGCATAATTGAAGAACTTATCGTGGAGTGTTTGGTTACAGCAAAGAACTCTGATAATTATGAGCTCGTTGCTGTCGGGGCTTTGCATTCACTGCTCCATACGGCTCTGTAACACCCGTGATCGGACGAGAGCAATGCGCGCAGTGTCAGGTAACTCGGGACGCTTCAAACTTGCAGCTCCTGAGTTGGCCATTGCCAGCGGGGCACTTCAGGGCTCTGGCTGCGACAGATACAACCGAGCTGTAGCAAACGGGAGACGGCTTAAGGCTTTTGTGCCTAGCAGAACTTGATGAGTGATGCGCTGGAAAGGAGAACTTAAGAGGTGCAACTTTAGGAAAAGCAGCCTCCGAGATGGGCTATTTGAGGACTCTGCTGCGGCCACTCAGCGAATTAGCTTCTGGTTTGGGTAGCTGGTTAAGGAAGAAATTGCGTAATTAAATACGTATACAGTGCGACTAGTAACAGTAAACGTAGGGCCCGAAAATACGTTTGCACATTTTTTTGTGCCTAAACTTTGATTTTGGGTAATAATTTGTTAATAACCATAAACGTTTTTGTTCAAACTTTTCACACATGTTACGTCAGTGCACGAACACGAAGGTTCATTCAATTTATCATTAATATGTCTTTGACTTACAAAGTTTGTGAGTAAGAACTGAGCAACGATCATGTAGGAATTCCTGCTGTTGATCCAGCAGTGGAATGACATGAATAAGATTTTTCCTGAATAACATGTGTCAGAAGGAAAACGCATCACGATTACATTCAACGTGAATAAATTCTATGGAGGGTGACGTGACGAAAGCTATTGGATGAATAGTGCGAACGCTGGTGAATGAGGGCATTGAATAAATGATGTGATTGAATATAAGTTCCCATTCTTGAGGCCTCTTAAAAATTTTAACCGCGTCACCACTTCTCCAATGGAAGTGAAATAATTAATGCGGTCAGGGAGAACTGAGCCGAGCAAAAATGCTTATTTTTTAGGAGTGACGTTATTCTTTTATTTGTACTTTTTCTTGTCTCATGCAAGGGAGAAGAGATCAATTTAGAAGAGGAGTTAAATATGATTATTTTCACCATTTACTGTGGTTGCAGGTATAAACGTGTTATCTATTGCTGGGTTGCTGAAATGCAGACTGAGGCTTTGTTAAAAAATTTGCAATGAAATAAAAAGGTCAGCTACACGTGAGTTGGAGTTTGTAAAGGCAACACGTTGCAAGAATGAACCATATTACGGAGTCGATTGAGTTAATATCTAGGCTTGAGGGAGATTCTGCTTCCATATCCAAGACATTGCTAAAACACCCGTACTCTTTTATCCAATTTTGAAGTAATTTAAGGGCCTTAGCTGCAGTATCGAATAGAATGAATTTGATTCCCTGATCTTGGGTGAGAGTTTTGTTTTACATAGCAAGTTTTCAACATTACATAGCAAGTGTGTGATGTATTTTGATGCAAAGTATTGCATTCGTTCATAGAGAGAACCTCAGGCTCAAACTAAAATTTTCTGCCACTCTCGACGACACAAAACGAGTAAAACTGCGCAAAAGCTCACACAGTTTTGCATTTTATTTTTTAATCTCTCAACTTGAGAAATTAATCACCTATTTTTGTACCGTTAGATTTCAAAAAGCCTAATTTCAACGTTGTCGTCTAACTTTACAAAATTTTCTTATGATTGAAGGCTTGAAAAGAGAAAGTTCTAAAGCTTCTATATTATACTATAAGTAACTTTTGAGCGCAATTCTGGCTAACTACTTCGTAAATGTATTGTATATAAGACTGGATTAAAACTTTTGCATGGGAAATTAGCATTACGATGGGTTCCAAGAAAGTAAAATGTCGATAGGTTTTGCATTTTTCGCTCACACAAAAATTATAAAAAATTGAAATTAAAATGACTGCCAGTTTGACAAGGCCAGCAGCATTCATTGTCAAATCACAAATTTTTTCTTTGATTTTGAAAGACAACAAAAAAGAAAGAAACTGAAAACCACGTAGAGCATCATAGTCAGTCGCTGAAGATTGGCGCGTGTCAGAAAGTTCACACATGTGAGTAGCTTAACATAACTCTAGTTAAATATATCTTAACAAGAAGATTATGGAGAGGTCACGGCGATTGTAGGCTATGTGGAAATTATAATTCACAAGGTTAAGGAAGTGAAAGTTCATAGTTGAGTACACAAGCACATTGTAAGGACATCGGTCCGACTCTCTTGTAATAAAATTCTTCTTCTTAGTCACTACCTCGGAGCTCGTAGCATATTGCCGCATACGCTTGCCGCCCCACACTGCAGGTGAATATCAAAATAGTGTACTGCTGCGATTTTTCTACGTTTATAATTCTTCGTGAAATGGCGTATTATTAAACAGTGTATCGTGTTGTAGTTTATTTTCTGGTTGCGGTATTTAACTTTTCCGCTAGTCGTACTTGATTTCTTTCAAGAGTGCTTTCTATTTCTCAGCACAACAGTCCAGATCGTTGCGACTGCGCCTAAACCTTTATCGTAAATTCAGAACCGTTCTAGTATAATTCTTGTACTAGCCCGACTTTCTGGGCCTAGTTACTATTAACTGCCATTTCAAAGCCCGCCTTCTTGTATACCTTAAAAATTATCCTCTTTGTCTCGATTCATCGTTATATTCTTTCATTTGTAAACTTAGTGTTCGAATGAACGTTATTCATACTGTTGTACAAAACAGTAGGACATTACCAGTTTTCTTTCACCTGCCACCTAACCTATGCCGATCCTGCATGCCCTGGCACACATCAATGTACACACGACCAGCACAACAGGCAGCAGCAGTTTCTCGTTTGTTGTATTGGCAATATCAATAGAGAAATTGAACAACTCTCTGTTTCCTTATAAAAAGCATAAATTGTAACGCTATTAAAGCTACTGCAATTGAGTTGAAACATGCAATACACAGTCAGAAATTTAATTGCGTTCGATGCAAGTAAATTTCATTTTCAGGGGAAAGGATCATTTGTTCTCGTAACATGAATTACTTCCTGTTAATGGGGATCTCTAGCAGTCGATATAACTCAATTAAATACATGCCTGGCATACAGAACTAGTGTTGTGAGCCATGGCTGCAAAATTTTATCAAATTGCATTGTCCGACCCAGCGAAAAAAAATGTTACAGGCGAAATATTTCTCTCGACTGCAAAATTAGTGACGCGAGCATTGTTCGACGTGAGCTGGAATCGCTGAAGCTAATGTCACAAAATGCTCTGAAATATAATTTTTAAGCAATCTTTGACGGACTAGTCACTTTTAACTTCAATGTTTGTTTAGGAGTGTGCAGGTGCTGGCAATAACAGTCAAGGTAAATAGATTTTCGCTCAGCTTGAAAAACATACATTTGTACTCTTCATTGTGGATTTAGAGAATAGTAAAGCTGGAGCAATCAGCAATTTTAACTATGTTTAAATTTAAATTTTGAGAAAAATAAAACTGGAACAATGAGCAATATTTACTAAATTCGCTCCGCCGTCTAAATTAATTTTTTTTCTCAACTTATCGGTTTTGATATCAGTGGGTATTTTTTTTTTGGAGGCATTTTCAAGGATCCCGTATTACAACTGTTTTTCAGCACGCAACATAATGCAAGTACGATCATTGTATTAGGTGTACAGGAAACTGCTTTCTTTACTCTCTCACTTGTGCGTATACGAGGATCAGATATTCAAGTTCACGTGGACTCTTGCCATTTCATGCTGTGAAAGAAATCAAAGTCCTGTACAGTCATTAACAAACGATCTGCTGTCGTAGTTACGTCAAGTATTTCACACCGCACAACGGTCAGCATAATATTTTAGTTGTAACAATTGAGCATCAAGATACGTTTTATTAAACATTTGAAATCCTCCAAGGGGGACGAGAGCCCACTAAATGGACTCTTTAATGGAGTTGCTTAGGCTAATACTGTAAGTTATTGGGTTTAAATTCGCTTTTAGGGAACTCTCTGCATGTGTTTATAAAAGCTTAATTCATTCCTTATTATCGCGTTCCCGACTGTAACTTGGTGAACGGATGCGCAACACCTGTAGTCTGTTTACAGAACGTATGAGAGAGACAGCATTGCAGAGCCCCCGAAATTATTGTCGAGAAGAGCTTATATTTATCCATGTCCCCGAGAGCCTACATTATGAGCTTCTGTGCCAACCGAACAAACATCTCGTCTTGCACAGTGCTCTGGCCACGATGTGCGTCCTGAGAGATCGTAATTGCGGTCTCATATCAGGTGCTTAAGAGCACTTTTCTGCGCTGATATTATAAGAAAGATAATCTGCTTGAGGGCCGCTGCGAGCTTCTCTGTTGTGGCACCAAAGCCTCGTTGTTTTCCTTAAGATCTTGAGGGTCTCATGTTCGTGTAAAAGTTGATGTCTATTATTCCAGCGTCGTCTTAACGAGTTTTAGGCTGGAAAAATGGGGTGTCGGTTGCAAGCCTGCTCACAGTTTCCAAGCTAGGTGGGGAATTTGGTGAACTTACTCAACATGACCATTTGTGCTGAAGCTTTTAAATAACTAGGGTTTTCTTACAGGTATTTCGGATGGGAAATATATTATCAAAGTTCTGCAGCACTGACAAATTTTGGGAGCTGTGAGAATAATTTCTGTGTTAGAAACATCAGTATAAATGAATGCGTGAATTTGAAATTTTTCCTCAAAGCTATTTACGTTGAACAGACAGGAATACCTCGTATTTAAATATTTCGAAAACATTTAACTTGGTGCATTTTAATTTTTTCACTAAAGATTTGTGAATAATTTCATGCATCATCTCACACATAATTAATTTCAAATTTTGTTACTTCATTCAGTATTCATCACCGTTTGACTACCGCTAAACATTTTTGGAGAAATTCCATTAGGATTTTGTGCAAGCACACGTTTTACAGGAAAAGCTTATTTCAAACACTCTCTGGACAAATACAGAGCCTGCATTCCTGTAAGATCACTGATAATTTTTAACCGAATGAATGAATTTAGAAGCTTGATGCTTCTCGATTTCATCACGACATCTCATGAGGAGTAAAATGCATCAAATTATTGAAGTTTAGTTCGATCTTTTGAATTGAGGAAACTATCAGTAGTTTAGGAGGCAACGTGTTGTTGGCGGCAGTCGAGAAGGTGCGCCTGCGCTTCATGAAAACATAGGGTGAGCGTATAAATATTTAGTCTTCAATAAAATGCCTGACGTATGGTTTCTCTGTGCATCAAAGGAATTCAAAGACTTAGTGCTTCGCCGTATTCATGTCTGCCAAAGTTTTCCAGGAGCAGTCGTAAGCTTTGAGAATCGAATTTAATTTTACACGTTGACAACGTTTAATTGCGCGGTTGCTGCGGTTGGTTAGGAAGGTTGTGAGTACCAAAATTGATATACTCACGAGTCGAATAGATATCTATCCTTTTTAAGAAGTGTGAAAAATAGAATTACACGATATTAACTTACATCGTCAGTCAAAATTTATTTTGGAAAAAATAGTGAAGTAATTAAATTGCTACGCATATATCCCAGTACCTAAATGAGCAATTTACCTTGTGATAAACAAATGAACCAATACGTGGTCAACGTGTTAAATCGAACCATATCTTGCACGGATGAATCTCAAAATGAAATAAATTGACAGATGTGCTGTAAATATTTCTACCTACGAAAAATTGCGACGGTGCGTATGTTCTCGATAGAAATTCTCATAAGACTTGGTATTGAACTACGTCTTAATTTGTTTTGGAGACGATTGTTTTCAGTTGTTTGAACAGAATATGCGAAAACACGAAGTCAAATAGATACTTCATAGACCCATAGATCTGATTTTAGAATTTGATAATGTTCATGAAAAATATAGAAATATGCTTTATAAATTATTTCTCACAGGTTTTTTATTAATTTATTAATCTACAGTAATTAAGATTCCAAAAGAACGTTGACGTTGAGATTTAAATAAAGTTGTCCGCTATGTCAGACACGGCAATGGAAGTAACATTCTAACGATTGTCATTAAGGAATGAATGTACCTCGAGAGCTAGTGATGCGATACCGGAATGAATTTACCGCTTACACAACATTAAATGTGGTAAGAAAATAAGAAAATGGAAGAATTTCTACTGATGCAGAAACTGAATGGAAAATGGAGAAGAATTGAATAATAAAAATTATGTCATTATGAGAAAATGTTACGATGGTACGAATATAATAGTAAAATAATTATGATATTGTAATGAGCACAAAAAAACACAATTAATTTCACATCCGTATTATGACAGAGACCGTTATAACCCTATACCATGCTGAATATAACACCACGATTGACGTAGGGCTAGAGTAAGAGCAGATCAACGACAAATTCAAAGTCGGAATTAAAATTCCGAGTCAGGGATGAGTCGAAGTCAAGTCTCCCTCCCGTTAAATCGCTTTGCGACCATCTGCTGAGGCTCGCGTTTATTGACAGGGATGTGGCTGGGCACTCCGTTGGAGTCTGTGCAGTATATGAGAGATAAAATACAGTTTTTTAGAATAAAGTTGATTCATCGTGAATATTACGTACACTTTTTATAACGGGGCACACACATGGGTTTACAATGAGGAGAGTAAGATTCACAAGACACACACACACACACGGGTGTACAATGTGGAGTGTACAATACGCGAGGCCCACTCATGGGTGTTCAATGATCTAGTGTACAATACACAAAACACACTCATTGATGTACAATGCCGAGTGTACAATTCTATTATTAATTTTTAATAATACATGTAGTACGTACATTTATTATGATACAGTAGTGCATTTAGGCAAACTTTGCAAATCCGATGCATTCTATTGGCAATGAAATCTTTTCAAAATACCCATTTTACGCAGAGTAATTTCCAAAAAATAAGGATGCACACGTGACAAAAGGCATGCGCCCTGTCACTCCGATTCATTGTGAGCATGCCTGTAAAAAAGTTATCTTTTCAATCATGGGAAAATTCAGCTGATGTTCACTTAAAGAATCTCTTCATTGCGCAGAACAAAGAAATCACAGGGAATTTAGGTATCTGAAATGAAGTTTTGGAAGTTACTAGAAATCTCGGTCGCTCAAAACTCTGATCTGAATGAAAATATGAAATTTATTTGTACGCAAGATCACATTTGACGGCTCATTTCAGGTTCAATGATAACTATGACAAAGTATGAAAGCCACAAACGATCATGCGTGTGAATTTTTCAAGTACGAGAACATTTGTTCGGTCATTCCTCAGAAAATTTCTTACAAAGCCAAATTTTAATCTTTGAATTCTAGTTGCATTGTGAAAAACTGCTGAATTCTGTTTCATGCCTTTTCTCGTAATTCCATTTTCCATTTTCTTTCTGCACTTTCTCGTAATTCCATTTCATTTTTGCCTCCCGGGACGGTTCGCTGCAGAGTCCAACTTTGGTGTGATTTATGAGCCTTCAATTCGATTAGGCTTTGGGGACAGGCTCACCTACGAGCGCGAGACCGAGGAGCAGCCGCAGGCAGAGAGAGGAACTGACGCTAAACTTTTTGGAGAATTCAGCTGTGTCACATTGCGGCGCGTCTTATGCGGCCATGTACTTGTGAGACCCTCAAAATTTTCTTGGATTGCTTGCTTGGCTGCTTGGCTGGTTGCTAGGTTGATTAGTAGATTGGTAAGTCGGTAGGTTTATTGGTAGGTTGATTGGCTGGTTTGTTTGCTGGTTGGTTGCTTGGCTAGTTTATTGCTTGATGGTTGTTTGACTAGTTGGTTGGTTGGTTTCTTGACTGGTTAGTTGGAAGGTTGTTTTGTTGGTTAATAATAGTCGTCCATAAATGTAAAACTGGAATTTACTGTATTGTTGGTTCCATCTGTTTCGAATGCTCGTATTACGATGAGCATTTTCACAAAACTAATGAAATAAGCATCCTGCCCTACGGAACGCAGATGATATAATGTCTTTATAAATCTCCGATAATCTCTTTTGGGCTGCATAATTGGTTAATTTTTAGTTTTTACTAACATATGTAGTACGTACATGTATTACAATACAGTAGTAGTCCATTTAGGCAAACTTTGCAATTCCGATGAGTTCTATTGGCGATGCAATCTCTTAAAAATACCCATTTTACGTAGAGTAATTCCCAAAAAAATAATTACGTAAACAACCTGGCAAACAGATCACAAGAAGTCTAGTTTCTCGTTCAAAATTTGTCAAAGATTAGCTATGCAGGAGCTCTCCAGAGGCAGCGTTTCAAGAGTTTGAATAATCAGGATGACTAATGAGAAGTAACTGGAGACTGAAACCATGTGAGTCACGGTATTAACACCTTTCCCATGTACTTGTACACATGTGAACCACTCGGAAATTGCTCAATTAAGCCCGGGTATAAGTCAAATTTTTTTAATGATTTCACTTACTTTTTTCAAAATAAATTATAGCTCCCCAGGTGAAATATTATCGCGTAATTATATTAATTACGCTTCTAAGAAAGGTTTGAAATGTATTCGAGCATTTAAGTCAGTTAATCAATAAATTGCAACTTACAGCTTAACGAATCAACCTAACATAGCAAGCGCGCAAGCGTAGTTAACGTATTAACTCGACAACTACGGTAACTGCATGAATCTTCCAGTGCGCGCGATTTGATTTTGAAAGAATAGTTTCAGTGCTGCGGTGAGCGAGTTCCACAAGGACTTCAGGAAAAAAGTTTGCGACGCAGTATGTTAATCGATGAAAAAATAGAATTTGTTTTTCAAAAGCCTGAATAAAATGTGTGAAAAAATTTATTTGTTGTCTTTGAAAGTTGCTTTCGGTCATGACTACTTGCAAATTGAGCGAAATCTACGTAATGGTTACCAACGACGCCTAAATTAACCTGCACATTTTTTCATACCTATAATATTTTATTTAAACGCAATTCATTGCTTCGTGTAATGTGCAGAAATCACTCAAAAGATAGAGAAAGACAAGTGCAAGCAAAAATAAGCCTTTGCTCACACTACCTGCATCTAATGACGCAAATATTATACTCTTGAAGCAATATGGACTATTTAGAAGTGATTTAATGGAAAAATAAACTCAAACGCCAACAGCGACATGGTGGTAACCCTGCTTCCGAGGCTAATGTTTTTGGAGCATCCATGATTTTAGCCAGCGAAGTATAGCGCCAGACATGGGCGGCAAATATCACAGATGCTCCGGTGAATAAGTTTGACAGGGTTCACTTTGAATATCGTCATGATAGCTAACTATAACTTACGAGAAGAATCTATGCTCCACATCAGAGTAATATTAAATTCTGATCAGAAAGTACTGCAAAACTAGGATAATAATTGCTCCATGGATGAAAAATTTTCGTAGCATGCCGATTATTTCATTCATTTGGATACATCGACATTAGTTATTTAAAATTTCAAGCGATAGAAACTAAGAAGTAGATTAAACTATTTTGATTATCATTAGCATCGAAAACAGAATTTGAAAAATTTAATGACCTGGAAAAAAGGAACAGAGAAAATATTGCAATTAACATACCAAGAAGATAAATGGAAATTGTGGAACCTTGGCCAAATGAACTTACACAATTCCCAATAAGTGCTACTGAATTTTCAGCTTGTATTTACAACCGATGAATTTTTATTTTGTGGCAAGAAATTCTCATCAATTCTGATGGGCTACACCTTCAACAGGTGGGAGGAACTTCACAAAATTGATGAAAACTTTCCGAGAACGTAAGGCTTCGTTAGTTCACTGAAGAAACTAACGGGCAAAAGCAACATCAATCTTGCCTTACTTTAGGGAACCGAAAAGTGACGAACTTTGTTCAACTTCAGCCAGCGATGCATATTCCGAGGTAACTCTGAAAGATTTAAAAATTTTAGTTATTTTTCCATTTTTAGTTTTTTAAATTCCGTATTTATTTCATCACTTTGAATCTCCAAGCTCAAACGTGCTGGTCTTCGGAGCCGTGGTGAAAATTGTACTGATATATAACATTGCATTTTGGAGCTAGCATCCTTGCCGACTGCGCAAGGTATGAAGTTTCCGACAGTTTCAATGATATGAAGGCCGTCTTCAATGTTGGTGTGTTGTACACAAAATACGGGTTGTACAGTGGCCTATAACATACGAAGTATACAACATTTGAGGTATAGCATTTATACACACACGGGTATAAAGCATTTGAGGTACTTAGCACAGAGATTTCGCACAGCTCACAACACACTTCTGTGTGTTGTGAGCCCATACTACGACACACATAAGTGTGCCAACCATGATTAACTTAGCGCCAGGACTATATAAAAAATATTTCACTTTCCAGCAGTATCCTGTGGATACCCGTAGTGTCTGAAAATATCTATTAATTTGAAGAAAAAATGACAAATATGTTGAGATTTAAAAAAAATCAAATCTCTATCAGAAATTTCAAAGACTTCACACATTTATTAACGGAAATGTTTCACATTACGAAATGGGAACAGGTGACTGATCTTTCCCGATCGTGTAAACGTTAATTCACCGGTAATGTACCGAGATTTCAGTGAATGGCCGTTTGACCCACACAAAAGCGGTAAAATTTCTCCAAGTGTGTGAAAAGCAGAATAATTTTGCCCTTTTTTAGATCCTCATGCATATAGTGAATTTCAGGGGCAGAAAGCGGTATATTTTCAATGTCATTTTGAGAATTTTATTTCCAAGTTTTGCAAATACTCGAGCTCGCCCAAATTCCAACTTGAGAGTCAACTCGCAATGGCACAAGCCCGCCAAGTTTCTCAATAACTTAAGCCGCACTGCACGCAAACGATAAGCTCGAGTTACGAAGTGGACTGGCGACCGCATAAAGCCACGCCTTATCTGGCATGCAGAGACCCGAAGTTTTCTAACTCGCTGACGACGGGGTCTGCCCTTATTTGTGCATCGAAACATATCCTGCCCAGTGCAGGGGAGAGAGACTGAGTTCACCATGGTTGGAATTAGTATACGGTTTAATGAAATATCACACTAGACAGTGAACTCCTGATGGGAATAGAAAACAGTTCAGAGGACACTAATAAAAAGTAGCTTATACTTCATTTGAAAACGTCGACAGCTTGGTGACATTTCGCAGTTAAATTATTGAAGTTAATATAAACTGTTGTCTAGAGCAGTAGCAGAACGAAATTTTTTGTTTGCACAGGGGGGCTGGAAATATCATTCTCTTTGAAAAGCCTAAAATATGTCAAGATTTTAGAGCCAACTCCTCTGTGCAGGAGAAATCAAATTCAATGTACTGGAGGGGAAATATAGTTTTATTTCAGAAAAGGTAGTTACTAACCATAGGAATAGTATTGTAATCTATAAGATCACACTCAGCAGCAGCTGCTGTAGATGTATACGAATAAATTCACTTCGAACCTTCACATTTTGCACAAAAAATAAGTCTGTTTCATGAGCGTTGGGACAGTCTTACATGTAATCACGCATGGACCTACTCTTATTCGTGATATAAATTACTTTGGAAGTCTCATTGGAAGTTTCAATTTCAAGAGCGCGCGGTTGAAAGCTTTATTTCTTGGGATAGTTATCATCATATCTAAATTGAAAATTATAGTAAGGAGGTAAGTGTAACTGCTCATCGTTAGGTAAGCGCTTTAATGAAATTCTGGAAAAAGTTTTCGGAAATGAGATGCAAATAGACTACAAAACTTATAGCATTTTGACGAGAAATTAAGCTGCATACTTAAACAATATAATTTGCAGTTCAGAGCTTAAAGTTTGAGTTTTGCTACTGAGCTGCGCCACCTGGAAGCTCCTGCTAGTGCAAGCTTTCGGCTTGATTGCTTTTACATCAGCAGACACCACGGCGTGCAGTGAGAGAGCTTTTGGTTTTGATTCTTGGTCCGTAAATTTGGACCAAGGCTTTTTGATTTTATTTTCCGGGATTCAAATCCTCAAATATTGTCTCTGTTTAAATGAGAGATTGAAAATATCTATGGAGGAACATTGTCACAGATTGATCCTTTATTAAAATCGAGTTACTAAAATGATTATCCAGCTTCTGAACCTAAGGAGCAGGAGAGGGTGAGTGAAGAGCAAGCTCAGTGAGTAGGAAAGTTCCTCTCATAACCTCTCTTACCTGTCAAGTTCGTTTGCTAACGACACGAAAAAGCTGCGTTCTAGGGAAAATATCGAGGGTACCGAGCTAGGATCGAACCAGGGATTTTCTTGTTCAAAGTCTGATGCCTAACTCCTGGTTGACGGCGAAGGCTAAAACGGAAACGCTGGTGAAAATAAAACGTTGGCTTCTAGTGATCCACAGGGTTCCTAGGCGATGAGTAGTCGCCATGACCACATTTTGTTAAAAAACAAGTTTCACACTACAGAACAAGGCAGAAATTTCAAATTTGTGCTTTTGAAAATAAAATGTGCCTATAAACACTCAACAGTTTAAAATAACTTTGCAGGGTTGATACTAGTTGAACAATCTTTATGAGTAAGTTTTTCTGCAAATGTAAAATTTTAAAATTGTCATCAGAAAAAGTCATATTAGGCAACTTAAACGCAAGCGTTAGTTTGCAAAAGCGCTTCTGTTACCAATCTTCAAGTGAAACCAACTCATCGTTGTAGGGACTGAAGGGATGATGCTTCCTTATATAGACGAGCAGTGTCGACTTCCCGAGCAGCATCAGTTATAGAAGACATATTAGAATACCGTTTCAGTTGAGATAGAGTCCCATTTATTTTCGGCGCGATCTACAGGGTATTACAAAATATGAACTCGCTTGATGGTAGCTCCCCATTTCACGTATTTTGTTTTGATGTGACTGTTTATTGACATAGATACAAGTCTATCAAGTTGAATAAAAAAGACATTACATTAAAAAAAAAAATCATAAAAAGCTTCGCTGGACTTGAAACATGAACAAAAATATAAGAGTAATGGTCCCTCAAAGGGTGATTACACTTTTCAAGATACCCCGTACGATACCTATAGCTGGGATTTCTCTGCAGATGTCATAGCTACATAAAAGCACGATGTTGAGACAGCAGAATGCAACTTGAGATCCGCTTATGGTGAACCTAATTCACAAATACTTTAAATTTTAAAATCGTCCAAGAAAAAGATTAATTTGGTAACATTTCTTTCTGGCACTAAAGCACGCGGGACTATAACAAAGTCGGTAAATTTTCATGGAAAATCATGAACAATGAATAGGAAAAGAAAGCAAAGGCATACTTTCACCAAGGAAACAACAGAATCAAGGAAACATCGAAGGTAAGCATTCCCGTTAGCATTGTCCTACTCTCACGAAGTACTCGAAGTACAGCGCCGGAAAGAGTTCTAGTCACTGTATATGCAAACGTAGGCGATTGTACCTTGTATTTTAACAACTTCGGAAGATGAGCTCATCGTTCCTACGTAAGAAAATAGATTCAAGACCACAACCAGTAAACAGAATACCAACATGCATCGCAATAAAGTGCGCGCTATCGCTTCTTTTCAGTAACATTTTCGAAAAAAAATTAAATAAGGAACGTGAAGCAAATGTCCTCCTTGCAGAGGTAATGCACTTATTTCATGAGATGCAGGAATTTTGTCACGCATGGAAATGAAAAACTTTTGTACCCTAACGTGCGTTTTTAGTGAGATTACATTTAAACACTTTGATTAGACAAACTTGAAGCAATTAAGAACGAGCTTGGAACGTTGACGATCGGTTTAAATGCGTTCGTTCCGGGCGTGGTGCACGATATTACTTCAAATATTTCTGCGTTGGTGCCTGACTGTACAACAAACTGAAGAGCAAAAATGAATAATCTTAACTCTTTTAAACAGCAACTTTTATTAATGTGATAAAATTTCGAGATTTTACGTACATTTCGAAACGAGAACTTCATACAATAAACTTGATGTGTTCCTGAACGCGGTGGACTGGTGAAAACTGTCGCTCCCTAAAGCTACCTGGCCACCGACAAAATAAAGTGAATATTTACGCTATTTATCGTCTTTATAGTCAATGAAAATAGTCTCNGAGACTATTTTCATTGACTATAAAGACGATAAATAGCGTAAATATTCACTTTATTTTGTCGGTGGCCTGGTAGCTTTAGGGAGCGACAGTTTTCACCAGTCCACCGCGTTCAGAAACACATCAAGTTTATTGTATGGAGTTCTCGTTTCGAAATGTACGTAAAATCTCGAAATTTTATCAAATTAAAAAAAGTTGCTGTTTAAAAGAGTTAAGATTATTCATTTCTGCTCTTCAGTTTGTTGTACAGTCAGGCACCAACGCAGAAATATTTGAAGTAATATCGTGCACCACGCTCGGAACAAACGCATTTAAACCGATCGTCAACGTTCCAAGCTCGTTCTTAATTGCTTCAAGTTTGTCTAATCAAAGTGTTTAAATGTAATCTCACTAAAAAGGCACGTTAGGGCACAAAAGTTTTTCATTTCCATGCGTGACAAAATTCCTGCATCTCATGAAATAAGTGCATTACCTCTGCAAGGAGGACATTTGCTTCACGTTCCTTATTTAATTTTTTTTCAAAAATGTTACTGAAAAGAAACGATAGCGCGCACTTTATTGCGACGAATGTTGGTAGTCTGTTTACTGGTTGTGGTCTTGAATCTATTTTCTTACGTAGGAACGATGAACTCATCTTTCGAAGGTGTTAAAATACAAGGTACAATCGCCTACGTTTGTATATACAGTGACTAGAACTCTTTCCGGCTCTTAGTAGTTCAAGCACTTCGTGGGAGTACGACAATGCTAATGGGAATGCATTATCGCTGAGAATTTAGAAAACTTCAATGTTTCCTTGATTCTGTAGTTTTCTTGGTGAAAGTATGCCTTTGCTTTCTTTTCCTATTCATTGTTCATGATTTTCCATGAATATTTACCGACTTTGTTATAGTCCCGCGTGCTTTAGTGCCAGAAAGAAATGTTACCAAATAAATCTTTTTCTTGAACGATTTTAAAATTTAAAGTATTTGTGAATAAGGTTCACCATAAGCGGATCTCAAGTTGCATTCTGCTGTCTCAACATCGTGCTTTTATGTAGCTGTGACATCTGCAGAGAAATCCCAGCTATAGGTATCGTACGGGGTATCTTGAAAAGTGTAATCACCCTTTGAGGGATCATGACTCTTATATTTTTGTTCATGTTTTAAGTCCAGCGAAGCTTTTTATGATTTTTTTTTTTTAATGTAATGTCTTTTTTTATTCAACTTGATAGACTTGTATCTATGTCAATAAACAGTCACATCAAAACAAAATACGTGAAATGGGGAGCT